>JAVIAB010000156.1:38176399-38230081 GCA_032433765.1 Megaustenia siamemsis | reverse complement strand
TTTCCTTCCCCTGACCTCTGGGTAGTGAGATCCGATGTTTAGATCTCTCGGAAAACGGAAAAAAGTATGTTTCGGGTATTCTCGCACGTTAAAGAGCTCTTGCAGCTTATAGTCGAAGCGAGTAGGCCAGAACTCTTACAGCTTATAGTCGAAGCGAGTAGGGCCAGAACTCCTGCAGCTTATAGTCCAAGCGAGTAGGCCAGAACTCTTGCAGCTTATAGTCGAAGCGAGTAGGCCAGAACTCCTGCAGCTTATAGTCCAAGCGAGTAGGCCAGAAACTCCTGCAGCTTATAGTCCAAGCGAGTAGGCCAGAACTCTTGCAGCTTATAGTCCAAGCGAGTAGGGCCAGAACTCCTGCAGCTTATAGTCGAAACGAGTAGGCCAGAACTCCTGCAGCTTATAGTCGAAGCGAGTAGGCCAGAACTCCTGCAGCTTATAGTCGAAGCGAGTAGGCCAGAACTCTTGCAGCTTATAGTCAAGCGAGAGTAGCCAGAACTCTTGCAGCTTATAGTCAAAGCGAGTAGGCCAGAACTCTTGCAGCTTATAGTCAAAGCGAGTAGGCCAGAACTCTTGCAGCTTATAGTCAAAGCGAGTAGGCCAGAACTCTTGCAGCTTATAGTCAAAGCGAGTAGGCCAGAACTCTGCAGCTTATAGTCCAAGCGAGTAGGCCAGAAACTCTAGCAGCTTATAGTCCAAGCGAGTAGGCCAGAACTCTTGCAGCTTATAGTCAAAGCGAGTAGGCCAGAACTCTAGCAGCTTATAGTCGAAGCGAGTAGCCAGAACTCCTGCAGCTTATAGTCCAAGCGAGTAGGCCAGAACTCCTGCAGCTTTAGTCCAAGCGAGTAGGCCAGAACTCCTGCAGCTTATAGTCCAAGCGAGTAGGCCACAAATGGCTGCTGCCGGGACAAACATTTTTTTTTTTTAAATATTCCAACGCCGAAGATGCGGGTGTGTCGGGCGAAATAGCGAAGATATCACAGTGTTGGCGTAAATTAACGACATGACGTACCTACGCCCACTTAATGGGTGAACGCTCAGAAGAAGAAAAGTATTAATGATATTGATTAATAGAATATACAAGGAAATATCAGTACGACCAGCTGTGACTATAATGAAAGCTATGAAATTGTTTTAAGCAAAAGCAAACATATTGTATGCATACGGTCTGTTGAACTTGAAAATAATTAATATTTGACAGTTTTAATAGCTGATATTGCTACATAAGCACTGCCTGGTCTATGCTGCCAAGTCAAGAAGTTGAGATGGATTTGTTTGTGTGCCAATTTCTTGAACAGAATCATCGCAGAACAAAGTGAACTTAATGAAGCATATTTCAGCTTGAGATTGAAGATTGAAACAGTTATTGTCTGCCATTAAGTGAGTCTCACAGATAAGATTGAAGCAATAATTCTGCCACAAGTGAGTTTCACAGATAAGATTGAAGCAGTTATTGTCTGTCATCAAAGGAGTTTCACAGATAAGATTGAAGCAGTTATTGTCTGCCATTAAGTGAGTCTCACAGATAAGATTGAAGCAGTATAGTCTGCCATTAAGTGAGTCTCACAGATGAGATTGAAGCAGTTATTGTCTGCCATTAAGTGAGTCTCACAGATGAGATTGAAGCAGTTATTGTCTGCCATTAAGTGAGTCTCACAGATAAGATTGGAGCAGTTATTGTCTGCCATTAGTGAGTCTCACAGATAAGATTGAAGCAGTTATTGTCTGCCTTAAGTGAGTCTCACAGATAAGATTGAAGCAGTTATGTCTGCCATTAAGTGAGTCTCACAGATAAGATTGAAGCAGTTATAGTCTGCCATTAAGTGAGTCTCCTAGATAAGATTGAAGCAGTTATTGTCTGCCATTAAGTGAGTCTCACAGATAAAATTGAAGTAGTTATTGTCTGCCATTAAGTGAGTCTCACAGATGAGATTGAAGCAGTTATAGTCTGCCATTAAGTGAGTCTCACAGATGAGATTGAAGCAGTTATTGTCTGCCATTAAGTGAGTCTCACAGATAAGATTGGAGCAGTTATTGTCTGCCATTAAGTGAGTCTCACAGATGAGATTCAAACAGTTATTGTCTGCCATTAAGAGTCTCACAGATAAGATTGAAGCAGTTATTGTCTGCCATTAAGTGAGTCTCACAGATGAGATTGAAGCAGTTATTGTCTGCCATTAAGTGAGTCTCACAGATAAGATTGAAGCAGTTATTATCTGTCATAAGTGAGTCTCACAGATGAGATTGAAGCAGTTATTGTCTGCCATTAAGTGAGTCTGACAGATGAGATTGAAGCAGTTATTGTCTGCCATTAAGTGAGTCTCACAGATGAGATTGAAGCAGTTATTGTCTGCCATTAAGTGAGTCCTCACAGATAAGATTGAAGCAGTTATTATCTGTCATTAAGTGAATCTCACAGATGAGATTGAAGCAGTTATAGTCTGCCATTAAGTGAGTCTACAGATAGGTCACTTTGTCTATGTCTCTGGACATGCGTGGAGTACGGGAATCGAAACAGCAGACAGGTTGGCTAGCTGCGCTGTCGTTGAGGACGGGCAACATGGATCGGGCAGACATCATCAATGCCCTCTGAGATGTGGTAAGAGCACAGGACTTCGACAAACACAGATCCACGTCACTTCTTCGGATGATGGAAATGGGAGTTAAGATGGGCACAGCCAGAAATGAGAAACTTAGGCCGATAAGAAGACTTATCAACCAACATAGAACTGGAGTCGTCAGTCGCTGGACACTGCGGGAATTGCTGAGGAGGGGATCTGAGCACCTATGGACAAGTTCGGAGTGCAATGATGATGACCCGAAAATAACTCAATAACCTAGTATTGTCGAGTTTTGTCGACATAAAAGACCTAGTTTTGTAGAATCTGTGGACATAGAAGACTAGTTTTGTAGAATCTGTGGACATAGAAGACCTAGTATTGAAGAATCTGTGGACATAGAAGACCTAGTATTGTAGAATCTGTGGACATAGAAGATCCTAGTTTTTGTAGAATCTGTGGACATAGAAGACCTAGTATTGTAGAATCTGTGGACATAGAAGACCTAGTATTGTAGAATCTGTGGACATAGAAGACCTAGTATTGTAGAATCTGGGACATAGAAGACCTAGTATTGTAGAATCTGTGGACATAGAAGACCTAGTATTGTAGAATCTGTGGACATAGAAGACCTAGTATTGTAGAATCTGTGGACATAGAAGACCTAGTATTGTAGAATCTGTGGACATAGAAGACCTAGTTTTGTAGAATCTGTGGACATAGAAGACCTAGTATTGTAGAATCTGTGGACATAGAAGACTATAGTATTGATAGAAATCTGTGGACATAGAAGACCTAGTATTGTAGAATCTGTGGACATAGAAGACCTAGTATTGTAGAATCTGTGGACATAGAAGACCTAGTATTGTAAATCTGTGGACATAGAAGACCTAGTATTGTAGAATCTGTGGACATAGAAGACCTAGTATTGTAGAATCTGTGGACATAGAAGACCTAGTATTGTAGAGTACGACATATGGAATCTTTCGCTTGCAATGACGTCATTCTGTTCTAAAGTGTAAAGTTTAGAGAGAGAGAGAGAGAGAGAGAGAGAGAGAGAGAGAGAGAGAGAGAGAGAGAGAGGGAGGGAGAGGCGTAAATTTCGCTGTTTTCTTGTTATTGAAGTCTATTCCAGAAGCAAAGTGATTTAGAACATGACCCCCATTACGTTAGATTATTGTTGTTTACCTGGAGCTGCTAGAAGTTCGACTGTACCGGCAGACAGTTGTCGACGCGGAATGAGCACAGTGAACTCCGTTTATAGATGTTGTCACTTGGAACAAAGTACAGATGCTACGTACATCCCACTTCATGTTACAGTTATATTTTTGTCTCCATACCTGGTTCCTGGCTGGGCATAAAATATGCAATACCTTAGTATAGAAAATAATCATAACATACGACATTGAACAAACGGCAAGTGCTCATAGACTGCGAGATCAATCATCAACAAACAGGATTTCGAACTGGATATTTTATGAGTGAATGTCGGTCACTTTGCCTCATAGCGCAGCGAGTTGAATGTCTCGGCAGTGATAAAGGTAAAGTACGAGACTTGACCGGCGTCTTAGCACGCGAGTTTACACCCATATGTGCTCGGCCGCTATCCAGAAATGTTCGGATATTTCTGTATAGTGTAGCCTCAAGCATCGAAACTCAGATGCGAAGCGACATTCCTCACCTTCCCAGGATAATATACCCTGGTACCCATTTCTGCAACGGCTGGGTCGACCGTGGGGGTATTTTTTTTTCCAACCACGAGTACAATTCACACTGCTCCCAGCGGGAATCGAACACAGGTTGTCCGAACATCGGTAGTCCAGTCGGGTGGTTTTCCCAACTAGGCTACCGAGAGCCCCTATTTGTGCCGTTAGTTGCTGAATTGCGCCAACAATGTTGCTTTACTCGTGTCGGAATTCGGAACAATGAAGAAAACATTTCCTCCGCTTGTAAACTGGTAGCAATTGCCTCCATTGCGCCTATTTTTCATGGTTAATTCTTTTGTCTAAATCGCGCTTTCGTATTTTCAAAAAAGTAAACATATTAGGTTACTGGACTTAAAAATATATATACGAGGAGAGAACTTTGGGGCATGTTTAAAAGACACAAAAGCCTAATAAAAAGTAATATTATAAGGGAAAATACAAGGTAAAAGAGGCAGAGGCAGACCAAGATTAACATGGACGAGTAACATCAAAAGATAGACAAGTCAACATTGACAATCTGCGCCATCAAAGCAAGAGACAGAGTGGAATGGCGCTCGGTGGTAGCCAACCTTCGATGCGGAGACGGCTTAATGATGACGATGATACGAGAGAGAACTAGTTTCAGTACACGCGAATGATCGTAGCGAGGGGAACAAACACAAAGAGATGAACAATAATAAACGGTCAGAATATGACCAGAAGGCATGAGAAACAGCTTGCTAGAGATTGTAGACTTTGGACCTTAGAAAAGGCTGATGTCACTACAGACGGACATCCCCTATATCTGGCTGGTGTTACTACAGACGGACATCCCCATATCTGCTGGTGTTACTACAGACGGACATCCCATATCTGGCTGGTGTTACTACAGACGGACATCCCCATATCTGGCTGGTGTTACTACAGACAGACATCCCCATATCTGGCTGGTGGTTACTGCAGACGGATATCCCACATCTGGCTGGTGTTACTGCAGATGGACATCCCCATATCTGGCTGGTGTTACTGCAGACGGACATCCCCATATCTGGCTGGTGTTACAGACGGACATCCCCATATCTGGCTGGTGTTACTGCAGACGGACATCCCCATATCTGGCTGGTGTTACTGCAGACGGACATCCCCATATCTGGCTGGTGTTACTACAGACGGACATCCCCATATCTGGCTGGTGTTACTGCAGACGGAAATCCCCATATCTGCTTGACTTCCGTTCCAGGAACTAACAAAGAGTTTCATTCTGACGTTCATACCTTCTATGAGCATTGTGAGGGCAGGTAGGCAGCTCATGATGAACATTTACGGATCGCTGTAACGGTTGTACTCTGTGACAATATCATCATGCGCTGGAGCTGAAACCGTGTGGACTTCGAAGTCGATTAGCGTGCCCCAAGAAATGCTGTCCCAACAAATAAATTCAGGCCTCCATTTCGGTGATACGCAAGATGCAACCGCTTGTGACGAAACTGCAGTCGAACATAGCTCACACATCCATCCCAGAACACCAGACCCGCTAAGATTTTTTCGATCAGCGGTCGCCGCCTGCAGCCACGAAAGTTCTTCTGCATTGGCGCTGAATTCGAGTTGACTTCGTGGCCGATGAATGCGACCAGATCACCACTGTCTCCGCAAACGAAATTTCGCACCAGAAAGAATCACACACTGCAGCAGAAGAATCACTCCTGAATCTGATTCGACTAGGCGCCATCTCTACCTGCCCACCAACCGATGGTCATGAGCAAAATCAAGAAATTGACAAATTGCAAGCGGCCAGAACATGGTGAGAAAGTAAGAGAACGAGATTGTTCTAAACTGAAGAACAACATAAAAATATGAACAAATAACACAGACAAAATGTAACCAGAATGTAAGAGAAAGAAATTCATTTAAACTTGAGAGTAGCATCAAGAAATTGACAAAAGTATGAGAATGTTTTCAGTAAAGTTTGACATGTAGACAGACATTAATAGCAGACAAATATCCAGACCGAGACCCATCTTCCCGTGATTTGACCTCCTGCTTATATTTCCTTGTCTGGGTCACAATGAACACGCATACCCTGGCATCTGTGCGGATCAGCTCCATTTACTGTAGGTAACTCTAGATCCTGTAATAACCTTCACACTCAGCAGACTCACGTAATCTGGTTATGTTTCATATCAACTGTCAGAGAATGGGCGTCGCCGATGGACGGGGACCTCGCTGTATTTGTTATCTTTATTGTCCATCTTACCTTTTCCATTTCCCCTGGCAGACCCCAGAAATTTAACAAACACTGTATTATTGTTGTCACCATCATCATCACCATTACTAACCATCATCATCATCTTCAATACCATCATCATCATCACGAACATCACCATCATCATCATCTAGCTGGTCCCTGTTGAAACTTGGCTCTCCTGACAACTACTCTGATGTGTCTGTCCTGCACGATGTACATCTTCAGTCCCAGCTTGACTGTGATATCTCGCCCCCACTTTTATCCAGGTTTTCCTCTCCTCGTTATCTGAAAGTATTCTTCCATAACCACCGTCTCCATGTTCTATTTTCTTTGTTTACATGTTCATTATCAACATGTTTCTGAAGTTTGGTGCAGGTTCTCTAAATATCTACTGATGGTCAATTTCTGACAATGTGGTGCACTATTTAAAAACCTGGTGGACATTTACGCATTTTCTGAGCCTCGGTAGCCAAGTTGGGAAAACCATCAGACTGGGTTACCGACATTCGTACAACCCGTGATCGATTTTCGCTGGAAGTAGTGTGAGTTGTACTCTTGGTTGGAAAAAAATTACCCCCGCGGTCGACCCAGCCGTTGGCAGAAATGGGTACCGAGGTAGTACTCTGGGAAGGTGAGGAATGCCGCCTCGCATCGTGAGTTTCGATGCTTGAAGCGACAATATCCCGAAGTCTCTGAACACTTCTGGATCGGCGGCCGAGCACATATGAGTAAAAATTCGCTTGCTAAAGACGCCGGTTCGAGTCTCGTACTTTACCTTTACTTTACATTTATGCATCGTTAGTTTTTAAAGCAACAAGACTAGGTTCACATCGAACTTCCTTCAATCCCTTCTACTTTCTGCTGTTCCTTGTGAACCTTTTTATATGTTTCATCAAAATACAAACCAATTCTGACCTGTGGAAGCGATCATGGACAGTAGGCAAACAATGAAAAGACGATTAGAGGCCACAGAGATGGGATTTCTCAGAAGAATGTTTAAAGTTCCCTGGACAGATAAAAAGACCAATGAGGAAGTTCTCAAAGAGGCCAACACAAAAAGAGGAGCTCCTTAAAAAACATCAGAAAGAAGCAATCAACATTTTTCGGGCACATCATGAGAAGAGGAAAGTTGGAATACTTTGTTACAACTGGCAAAATAAAAGAAAAGAGAGATGCGGGCGACAAGAGAAAAAATACTGGATAGCTTGGGTCATGGCATGGAAAACAGTCAACAACAGAACTGATCGATGCACTGTAGATAGAAGATTGTGGAGGGACATGATCACCTACGCCAACCGGTATGGCACATGATGATGATCAAAATACAAATTATCATTACACAATGATCTATAAACACATGTGGTCTCTTAAGACTTTGAGAACACGCCGCACAAGCTATCTCCTATCATTCTTATAAATCAAGTAAGCTGGTTATTCCGTATGCGAAATCAAGAAGAAAACTCGAATGCGCAATATCAAATGCAAGAAAACGTAAGTGTAGGATAGAGGGAACAGGACTTCCTGCGGGCTGGCTCGTGTAATTGAGAATAATCGACTTTGGTCCACTTCTCAGCTTTGTAAAAGAAACCCCATGTTTCGAGGGAAAAGATCACGGAAGTAAAACTACAACTAGCTAACTGGGTTTTTGAAAACGAAAAAAAAAAATGATCCGCTTTAGACCACTGACCATAGTTTAGATGCAATCATTTTCTTTAAACTCAGAATTTGATTGACAGTATTTCTTCTTCTCAAATTGGATTCTCTATTGTGGATCGAAACAGGTGTACGCCCACTTAGAACACAACTGATACGGTCCACTCTACCACGTTAATTAAGTACGATTATACACAAACATCTTCATCATCAAGTAGCGGGCCTGCCGGCGTAGGTGACCATGTCTCTCCACAATTTTCTATCTCGACAGTTATTTATCATTTCTGTTGTTGACCTTCTGCCAAGCCATTCTCTTAAGCTGTCTGGTATTTTTTCTCTTTGCTTCCCTCTATCTCTTCGTCCCTCAATTTTCCCAGTTATTAAAATATATATTCCAGCTGTTCTCTTCTCATTGCATGATCAAAAAAATGATTATTGTTTGTTCCTAATATTGGAAATTAACTCTCTTTCACTTTGACCTCTTTCAGAACGTTTTCATTACTCTTCTTAGCTGTCCATGGTATTCTCAACATCTTCTGTAAAAGCACATTTCTACAGACTCCAGTGATTTTCTTGTTTGATGCACAAACAAAGTTGATCATTATAATGACAGGGTTAGCACAATCAAACTCACAGTGGAAGTAATGATGAGCACGAAACCATCGGAAGTGCACTGCACAATCTAACTACAAATGTTAGCAGACAAGCTCTCACCTGGAACACACAGGGAAACGGGAAACAGAGAAGACCTACAATAAAGTAGAGATTGAAATTTGGGACAGGGATTAAAGGTATCCCTTACACCTATTGAAGATTAGATGAGACAGCAAATGACAGAGACAAATGGGGAGCTCACGATGGTGGTCTATACCCAAAGAGGGGTAAATAGAATATTCTCAGCCTTGAATGTATTATAGAACTCTCACCCTCCACTCATTCCACTTTCTAACCCATAAATCATTTCTACTTTATCATCCCTTCCCACTATTCCACTTCCTCACCCTTCCCCCACTATTCCACTTCCTCACCCTTCCCCATACACCCCTATTACACTCTATTCTACTTGCACACCCCTCCACTCTATTCTACTTGCACACCCCTCCACTCTATTCTACTTGCACACCCCTCCACTCTGTTGTACTTGCACACCCCTCACTCTGTTATACTTGCACACTCCTCCACTCTGTTATACTTGCACACCCCTCCACTCTGTTATACTTGCACACCCTCCACTCTGTTATACTTGCACACCCCTCCACTCTGTTATACTTGCACACCCCTCCACTCTGTATACTTGCACACCCTCCACTCTGTTGTACTTGCACACCCCTCCACTCTGTATACTTGCACACTCCTCCACTCTATTCTACTTGCACACTCCTCCACTCTGTTATACTTGCACACCCCTCCACTATGTTATACTTGCACACCCTAAACTCTGTATACTTGCACACTCCTCCACTCTGTTATACTTGCACACCCCTCCACTCTGTTTATACTTGCACACTCCTCCACTATATTCTACTTGCACACCCCTCCACTCTGTTATACTGCACACCCTCACTCTGTTATATTGCACACCCCTCCACTCTGTTATACTGCTCACTCCTCCTATCTATTCTACTTGCACACCTTTCCAATCTGTTATACTTGCACACCCCTCCACTCTGTTATACTTGCACACCCTCACTCTGTCATACTTGCTCACTCCTCCCCTTCATTCAAACTTTCTCACCCCATCCACCTTATATTTCACTCAACTTCAACCCCTGCACTCTATTCCACTTGACACACTATCCACTCTATTCTACTTTTTTCGTCGATACTTTAACCATCCCTCCCGACGCCACGCCCAATTACTCTACTTTCTCACCTTATCCATTCTATTCCACTTTCTCACTCATCCACTCTATTCATTTTTCACCACCCCACTCTATTCCACTTCTCACCTCATCCACTCTATTCCACTTTCTCACCTCATCTACTCTATTCCACTTCTACCTCATCCACTCTATTCCACTTTCTCACCTCATATACTCTATTCCACTTTCTCACCTCATCTACTCTATTTCACTTCTACCTCATCTACTCTATTCCACTTTCCACCTCATCCACTCTATTCCACTTTCTCACCTAATCCACTCTATTCTACTTTCTCACCTCATTACTTTATTCCACTTTCTCACCTCATCTACTCTATTCCACTTTCACCTCATCCACTCTATTCCAATTTCTCACCTCATCCACTCTATTCCACTTTCTCACTCATCCACTCTATTCCACTTTCTCACCTCATCCACTCTATTCCACTTTCATCATCATCTACTCTATTCCACGTTATCACTCATCTACTCTATTCCACTTTCTCACCTCATCTACTCTATTCACGTTCTCACCTCATCTACTCTATTCCACTTTCTCACCTCATCTACTCTATTCCACTTTCTACCTCATCCACTCTATTCTACTTTCTCACCTCATCTACTCTATTTCACTTTCTCACCTCATCTACTCTATTCCACGTTCTCACCTCATCTACTCTATTCCACTTTCTCACCTCATCTACTCTATTCACTTTCTCACCATCTCTACTCTATTCCACTTTCTCACCTCATCTACTCTATTCCCTTTTCACCTCTCAATCTATTCCACTTTCTCACCTCATCTACTCTATTCCACGTTCTCACCTCATGTACTCTATTCCACTTTGTCATCTTATCTATCTATTCCACTTTCACACCTCATCTACTCTATTCCACTTTCCCATCTCTCTATTCCACGTTCTCACCTCATCTACTCTATTCCACTTTCTCATCTTATCTACTCTATTCCACTTTCTCACCTATCTACTCTATTCACTTTCTCATCTTATCTACTCTATCCACTTTCTCACCTCATCTACTCTATTCCACGTTCTCACTCATCTACTCTATTCCACTTTTCATCTTATCTACTCTATTCCACTTTCTCACCTCATCTACTCTATTCCACGTTCTCACCTCATCTACTCTATTCTACTTTCTCACCTCATCTACTCTATTCCACGTTCTCACCTCATCCACTCTATTCACTTTCTCACCTCATCTACTCTATTCACGTTCTCACTCATCCACTCTATTCCACTTTCTCATCCACCAACTCAATTTCACTTTTTACGCCCTCCACTATTCACCCCCTCCACTCTGCTCCACTTCCATATCCCTCTATACAACCCTGGCAATCAACTTTGGATGGTTCGAAGAGTGAAAGCAAGTTCGACACTTTAAAAAACGTGCTAACTCCGGATGTGTTTTGCTAAAAGACACATATCGCTGGCCGTAATTCACAACACAACTTGTGACCTGTTCAGGGCTAATATTCATCGCGATGAGCATAACACACACCCACCAACCTATTTCCGTTTTCAGCGCATTCCAGAATGCATAAGGACACATCATCCTTCCTGTAGTTCATCCGTTGAACACTAAAGACATTGATGTCTTCTTCATCATCCGTTCTTAGAAGGACGATAAGTGGGCGTTAATACTTTGGGTTGTAGTTGCAGCAGAACTCTGACATTTGCGCCTTTCGCCCCAAAATATTCGACTTCAGCATTTTTTTTTTTTTTTTTTTTTTTTTTTTTTTTTTTTTGTTGTTGTGTTGTTGTTGAGTACAGGTTTGTCTGCCCTCATTGATCCCAACTCTCTTGGTCAGACTAGAAAATTTATCAGTTTCTGGAGGCACTGCGAGGAGGTGGAGTTATGTCTGGATGGTTCTGGTTCGCCGCTCTTACATCAAGCCATCAGGTGTGGGTCACTAACAGCTCCAGTTCTGCCCCTTCACGTTATTATTTACGAAAGTGTGGTCCTATTAAATTAGATTTTGGGAGCCACTGCGATATGAATGTCTCCATCTGATGTCAGGGATTGGGGAAGGGAGGGATATTTGAAAACAGTAGACAGACAGTAAGCGACAGTTAGTAGTGCAACACACGAGGCGAGCTACAACTAAAATGTGCTGTTGGCGGTAGACCGGAAGGAAAATGAAAAGTGGCGCGTTTGAACAAAGCAGACCCGTTTTAAATTGTGTAGGGGCTGGAGAGTGGGTGGGAAATTTACAGGACATGAGAAATGCACAAGTTGCGTTTGATTTGAAACAAGAATGATCATGTTATAACGTGCATGTAACATATTTAGAATGTTACTACTAGTACACTGCTTGTCTTCGCAATTTTCTGATTTAGGAAAAAGAAAACAAAAAAACCCACACCTAAAATTAACGACCAATGATTTAGGAAAAAGAAAATAAAAAAACCCAACCTAAAATTAATGACCTATGATTTAGGAAAAAGAAAATAAAAAACCCACACCTAAAATTAATGACCTATGATTTAGGAATAAGAAAACAAAAAACCCACACCTAAAATTAACGACCTAAGATTTAGGAAAAAGAAAACAAAAAACCCACACTAAAATTAACGACATATGATTATGATTGGGTCAAGGCATCAAGATGCTTAGAAATGAGTGCTGTAAAGCTGATGATAATAACGACAATTTTTGTAAAAAAAAAAAAGGGGGGGGTGGAAGTGGTATGGTAACAGCTTTAGTAGGTTAGAAACAAAAACACAAAGTAAAACGACGTTTCGGCAAAAGAAAAAAAAATAACAACAAAGCAGTCCTTATGGCCCAAACGTCGTACTTTGGTTTGTTTCTCACTACATAAAGCTGTTACCATATTACTTTTTCCTTTTTTTTAATTTTCATGATGAATTAGGGTTACATGTCTTACGTTTTCCGTAGGAATTACGATTTTTTCTTTTCATTTTACGGCTTGCAGCCAACCCATCCCCCCCCCCCCCCCCCCCCCCCCTCCCCTCACGTAAATAGATTTCTTACATTCTTCTCTCATCCACAAGATGTAATTACGATAATAATGTAAAATGAGCAGGAAATGGAACATGTTACACCATTTTTTTTTTTTTTTTGCTCTTGTAAATTAATGTAAAGAAAATATTTATTTCATTTTTTTATAATAAGAAGAAATGTAATTATAATAATAAAAATATAAATAATTTTAAAATGCAAACATGTAATTAATGTAAAGTTGTCAAGTCCATTCATTGTTACCAATTAGAAAGTGTTATGTTATGGAAGTCTTTTAAGTTATAGGATCTCAGTGCCTTTATTTGTAAGTTTTAATAAGATCTGGTAGTGGGTAATTTTCTATTAGTTATTAGTGTGGTAGTTGTAATAGTAAGAATAGTACTGGTAGATTACATGTCACATGTAGTAGTAGGTAGCAGTACTGGTAGATTACATATCACATGTAGTAGAAAGTAGCAGTACTAGTACATTACATATCACATGTAGTAGAAAGTAGCAGTACTAGTAGATTACATAGCACATGTAGTAGAAAGTAGCAGTACTAGTAGATTACATAGCACATGTAGTAGGTAGCAGTACTTAGTAGATTACATAGACATATAGTAGAAAGTAGCAGTACTAGTAGATTAACATATCACATGTAGTAGAAAGTAGCAGTACTAGTAGATTACATAGCACATGTAGTAGAAGGTAGCAGTACTGGTAGATTACATATCACATGTAGTAGTAGGTAGCAGTACTGTAGATTACTATCACATGTAGTAGTAGGTAGCAGTACTGGTAGATTACATATCACATGTAGTAGTAGGTAGCAGTACTGGTAGATTACATATCACATGTAGTAGTAGGTAGCAGTACTGGTAGATTACATATCACATGTAGTAGAAAGTAGCAGTACTGGTAGATACATATCACATGTAGTAGTAGGTAGCAGTACTGGTAGATCACATATCACATGTAGTAGAAAGTATTAGTACTGGTCGATTACATATCACATGTAGTAGTAGGTAGCAGTACTGTAGATCACATATCACATATAGTGCCAGTGCCACAACATAAAGTAACATAAATCGTTTAACGACACGGGAAAAACATACTATTTTCCCTGACAAAAACTGGGAAATCTTACTTTTTCCTGACAGACATCTTTCTTTTTCTTCCACTCTATTCTCCCACTTTTCTATAAATCCACATTTCAAAGGCTTACACTTTCTTTTAAATGTCCGTGTTGATTCTGCATCTACTAGAATAATGAGTAGATATAACATTTTACAATTCGTAGTTCTAATTCTTTTGTTATCTTCTTTGATGTGGCTATTTTTCTATCTATCAATCTATTGTCCTTTCGAGCCAAAGACGGCACATAGGGCAGAACCACAATCTCAAAAGCAGAAACCTTTTTCACCAGAGATCACTGCTTCTAAAAATGACCTGTTTCCATAACAATACTTTTTACAATGACAGCTTGTCAAGCCATCGATCATCAAACTCCTTAGTCGCCTCTTACGACATGCCTGGAAGGTCACAGTGTCACTATTCTTTACTTCCCTCATAATGAGGCCCCGGTAACACACGGGACTATATTTTCAGGTTGCTAAAATTGCTTTGTTGTTTATATTCCTTTTTAAAAATATTTTTGTCGATATTTTCTATAATGTGTTATATGTCAAAGATATATAGACTGCATTCACTAGAGTAATTATGAATCCATGGACGCACTATGTGTGTGTGCTACATCATCATAATGGCTCATCGTATATCCCAAGACCGGCAATACGCTAATCGCACGGTCTGTTGTTTGATGTGCGACGGGAATAATCTGACGACGAACTGTGTTTAATGTTCGGAATTGAAGTAAAACACGATGTCTAACATCATCAAGCGCTATACATTTAAAAAATATGACGATCATCATTTCAGGAGGACGTTTACCTCCGGTCAATATGGTGGATAGGCGGCAGGAACCATTGAAGGCTATGTCTGAAAAGTGTTCCGGTTGTAGTTCCTCATGTTCCAAGTCTGGTTTGTTGCAGGAGCTACTGAGTTAAGTGCTCTGTGCACACCGTGAGCGTGTGTTTCATCTGTTTTGATCATGTTCTGATATCCAATGTTACGATGAATTATGATATCGTATGACAGGGAACAGCTGGCTGTGTTTACTTTCTGTGCGGTTTCGGTTATGCTATTGGCGTGTGCTGAGACGCTATGATGGGGACTACAGCTACCTTTATTTGTTTGGGAGATGAGTTAGTAATTCGGATGATTCCACTGGCACGGGCGGTTGAGCAATGGATTTAATCGTTTGCAGTGATACCAGGGTCTGCCCATAATCAAATAACCAAAATGTCAAAATAGCTATGATCGTGAACTTTTTCTGGGTTCTTTAATCTATTTCGATATCCACTTGTACACTTTGGGTGTTTTCTGTTTAATAATAAATTTTGGACTTTTTAATATTTGCCTCCAACCCATATTCTTTGCTTGTCATGTCTATTTTGCTAACTAGTTGTATGTCTAATATATTTCCTGACAGTAATGTGATATTGTCAGCATATCTTGTTTTAGATTAGTTATTATAAACCAGTCTTAACATATGGATGTGAACATGGACAATAGGACAATAGACAAGTAAATCACTGGGGTCTGTAGAAATATGGTTTTACAGAAGAATGTTGAGAATACCATAGACAGCTAAGAAGAGTAATGAAAACGTCATGAAAGGGCCAAAGCAAAAAGAGATCTAATTTCTAATATTAGGAAGAAACAATCATCATTTTTTGGGGCCAGTAATGAGAAGAGAACAGTTGAAATATATTGTAACAAATGGGAAATTGAGGGACGAAGAGATAGAGAGAAAGCAAAGAGAAAATATACTAGACAGCTTAAGAGAATGGCTTGGCAGAAGGTCAACAACAGAAATGATAAATAACTGTCGAGATTGAAAATTGTGGAGAGACATGATCACTACGCCAGCAGGTCCGGGTACTTGATGATGATGATTTTAAACCCATTACTGTTTAGTCCTGGCAACCCCATGACGTCTGTAAAGATCTGCTCCATGTAAACGTCAATAAACAAGGTGATAGCATGCAAACCCTTGCTTCTATGTTATACCAACAGGAGCAGAGTTCTCAATGTTGTATTTATCGTAGCCTTTGCGTTTGTCAAAAAAGTAATTAAAGAAGTAAATAACATTTTAAACACAAGAACTTGAGTTTCAAATGACTATCTCACAACTTTATGATGTATTGTGGGGGGGGGGGGAAGAGCAAAGTCTTTCCATCTTGCTCGGTTCATGGTCATATATAGAAACAATAGGCCCAGATTAGAAGCGTATCTTGCATGTACGATCATTCACTACAAATCGTCATGAAGTCTTCGGTCGGTCTGTCTGTCTCTCACCCTGTTTCAGCTGGATTCCACTGCACGACACTTCAATAGTTTCTTAATATTCTCTGAATAGAATAGAATAGAATAGAATAGAATAGAATAGAATAGAATAGAATAGAATAGAATAGTTTATCCATCTCCTCTACGCCTTGTTATTCCATCGCGGTAAACATCCCTTTGAACAAACAGGTCAAGATAAACAGATTTTTTCCCACTAATTTATCATGAAACCTTTCATCTGATACATTGCATGTATTTATTTTAAGTTTTGATATTTCTTTTTCTCATACTTTTAAGTCCATAAAGATACACAGGAACTGAGCAGCTTTCAATACTTCCATGTGTATCCCTGTTTACGTTTGGTTTGAACTATGTATTCTTCTGCACATGATGATGATCATCGCACAATAAGCCTTATGAGTCATATGACTAAGATATTACTAAGAATCATCATGCGAAGAGTGCGAAACAAAATCAGTCCAGAAATTAACGATGAACAGTGTGGTTTTGTTAGAGATAAAGGAACAAGCAATGCCATTTATATCATAAGATCTTTAGTACAAAGAGCCATATAGGTGAAAACAGATCTATATCTATGTTTCATAGATTACACCAAGACATTTGACAAAGTAAAGCACCAAGAAATAATCAAAATTTTAGAAAGCATAAACGTAGACAGCAAAGATCTAAGAATAATAATGAACATGTACTGGAAACAAACAGCGGCCATACGAACTGGAAACCAATTGGGAATGTTTCAACAATTAAAACAGGGTGAAAGGCAAGGTTGTGTGCTGTCACCAGATTTGTTTAATATTTATAATGAGATTATTTTAGAGTGAAAATGAGTTACAAGAAATGTTGGACATTATAGTAAAAGAAAGCAAAAAATAAAGGACTCAGCCTTAATAGCAAATAGACAGAGGTAATGGTAACAACAAAGAAAAAGACATCACCTCAGTGCAAAATAAAGACAAGTGGAACAATATTAAAACAGGTAAATGAATTAAATATTTGGGAACTTTGTTAACCTCAGACGGAAGATGTACAAAAGAGGTGAGATGCAGAATGGCTCAGGCAAAAGCAGCTTTCCAAAAAAGGAGGAAGATACTATGCAATCCATTTGTGGGCAATAAAAACAAGAAAGAGAGTTGTTTAATGTGATAAAAGGTATTATAACTTTGTCGGTTACCAATCTGTTGCTATAACATTCTCAAAGTATGTGAGCTGCTAGCTCCTAGTTCCTTATGACTTCCATTATTTATTTCACATAAAATGCCTAGTGCAACAGACCTGCTCACTTTTCTGCAGAAACTTAATGCGTGTTTACACCATTGTCATGGCAACACAAATCAATGAGGACAAAGAAGTGGAATCAATTAGACCACTCAAACTCTTCAACAAAGCACGTCGCTTACCATCATTTCTATCTATGCATGTCCGTGTGTCATTCGCTACATATCTGATCTCGTCACATCATATCTTTAAAGTTCCTTGATCTTATACCATTTATCTTCCTGTTTTATTATTCTCCTTTCTCATTTTCTTTATTGTTCACAATTTGGTTTTTTTTTTTTTAAATAGCCCACTCTAAATTATACTTCACTTCCAAAATCTGTTGCTTCATATTCATCCTGTTCTTTGTCTTCGACATCGTCTCCATTTTACATTTTCTTCAATGTTGTTCATTGTCGTTGTTTTCTTCCACAGCGTTCAGTTGGAGAAATCAGCTTCAAGTTTGAAAGAAAGATGTGATCATTTTATATCTTTTCATATCTCTGAATCGTTTGTCCTGAATGACATGTCACACAGAGACACACACACAAACACACACAGACACATACGCATGCATGTGTGTGTGTGTATACAGAAAAAGAGCAAGCAGTGACAAGACAGATAGTGAACTTTATATATTAATAACCTACCCACACATACACACAAACACACTCACAAACAAAAAAAGTGTTGTTTTTTTTTAGCTGGAAAGCAAAAGGTGGACGGTGAGTTCGAAACTTGAGGGGGCCATGACGTGATGAGTGGTCGCATTACATGTATAAAAAAAATACAAGTAAAGTACACCCGTCACGCCAGGTGGCGTATAGGGAATATGGTGTTAGTGACCATCAATTTTACAGACCTTCAGCACATGATTTTTGGGTTAAAGGGGTCAGTATTACGCCCGTGCCGCTTCACTTTCCCTGAAAAAAATCAGGTACCCATTAAAGGCTGGGTGAAACCCGGAAGCCGTCGGTTGGGATCGAACCCTACCTCTTGTCCTTTGTAGTCCAGTTCACTAACCACTTAGCTATCGCGGCTCCCGCATTACATGTATTGTAAAAAAAAAAATAGACTACTCGCATAGTTACATGGTATACTGAACTGATAGACCTACTCACATAGTTACATGGTATACTGAACTGATAGACCTACTCACATAGTTACATGGTATACTGAACTGATAGACCTACTCACATAGTTACATGGTATACTGAACTGATAGACCTACTCACATAGTTACATGGTATACTGAACTGATAGACCTACTCACATAGTTACATGGTATACTGAATCGATAGACTACTAATACTCGTGCAGAAAATTCACTCATCATCATCGAGTCCCATCTCCGCAACGAAGGTTGGCTTCCATGGAGCGCCATTCTGCTTTGTCTCTTGCTTTGATGGTGCAGGTTGTCGTAGGCTGATTTGTCCATCTTTTGATGTTACTCGTCCATGTTAGTCTTGTTCTGCCTATGTCTATTTTACCTTGTATTTCCCCTCCAGGGGAGCCGCGATAGCTCAGTGGTTAGTGAACTTGACTACAAAGGACAAGGGGTAGGGTTCGATCCCAACCGACGGCTTCCAGGTTCACCCAGCCTTAAATGGGTACAGGATTTTTTTCTGGGAAAGTAAAGCAGCACGGGCGTAATACCGACCACAGTACCTCAAAAATCATGTGCTGAAGGTCTGTAAAATATAGGGTCACTAACACCATATTTCCCTATACTGCACTTGGCGTGACGGGGTACTTTACTTACTTACTTTACTTTCCCCTCCAGGATTACTTTTAGTAGGTTGTTTCACTAGTCGATCTTTTATCTTTACAAATGGTCTCTACTTGAAGCATGCCTAACTACAGCCCTAGATAAATTGTTCTTGTCACTATAGCCTTCAGATGACGCCATACCTGTGTTTGTGCTTAAAAGCAAACACGGAGATCAAATAGATGTTCTAAGATGTTACGACCGGTTACTTCGTTCTACTGCTAGGTAACATTTGATTTGAATTTATACTGATTGACCGTGTAAATTTAATTAAATATTCTGTTCCTACCTTTTTATCTGTTTGAAGTAAAAAAAAAAAAGTAAAGTACCCCCCGTCACGCCAAGTGGCGTATAGGGAAATATGGTGTTAGTGACCCTATATTTTACAGACCTTCAGCACATGATTTTTGGGGTAATGTGGTCGGTATTACGCCCGTGCTGCTTTTACTTTCCCAGAAAAATCCGGTACCCATTTAAGGCTGGGTGAACCCGGAGCCGTCGGTTGGGATCGAACCCTACCCCTTGTCCGTAGTAGTCCAGTTCACTAACCACTGAGCTATCGCGGCTCCTACTAATTTTTAGGGAATTAGTAAAACCCAGGTGTCCTCGCCAGGATTACGAACCCCGGCTGTTGCCGTGGTAAGCCAACCGCCTATCGATTGCGCTAACCGGACACATCTGTTTGAAGTAGTGAACATTTTTGGAGTAGGTCTATCTTGCTCCGCAATAGCTCTTTAAAATACTAACAAAAACTATAGAATAAAAAACAGTAACAAACACTATGAAATAAAAAAAAAAATACTGAGACACTACATAATAAAAGCAAACTAAAAAACACTACATAATAAAAAAAAACTAATCAAACACTACATAATAAAAACAAACTAACAAAACACTACATAATAAAACAAACTAACAAAACACTACAGAATGAAAACAAACTAACAAAACACCTACTTAATAAAAACAAACTAACAAAACACTATAGAATAAAAACAAACTAACCAAACTCTACTTAATAAAAACAAACTAACAAAACACTACATAATAAAAACAAACTAACCAAACTCTACTTAATAAAAACAAACTAACAAAACATTACATAATAAAAACAAACTAATAAAACATTACATAATAAAAATAAACTAACAAAACACTACAGAATGAAAACAAACTAACAAAACACTACATAATAAAAACAAACTAACAAAACACTACTTAATAAAAACAAACTAACAAAACACTACATAATAAAAACAAACTAATAAAACACTACATAATAAAAATAAACTAACAAAACACTACATAATAAAAACAAACTAACAAAACACTACATAACAAAAACAAACTAACAAAACACTACATAATAAAAACAAACTAACAAAACACTACAGAATAAAAACAAACTAATAAAACACTACATAATAAATATAAACTAACAAAACACTACATAATAAAAACAAACTAACAAAACACTACATAATAAAAACAAACTAACAAAACACTACATAATAAAAACAAACTAACAAAACACTACAGAATAAAAACAAACTAACAAAACACTACATAATAAAAACAAACTAACAAAACACTATAGAATAAAAACAAACTAACAAAACACTACATAATAAAAACAAACTAACAAAACACTACATAATAAAAACAAACTAACAAAACACTACATAATAAAAACAAACTAACAAAACACTACATAATAAAAACAAACTAAAAAAACACTACATAATAAAAACAAACTAACAAAACACTACATAATAAAAACAAACTAACAAAACACTACATAATAAAAACAAACTAATCAAACACTACATAATAAAAACAAACTAACAAAACACTACATAATAAAATCAAACTAACAAAACACTACATAATAAAAAACAAACTAACAAAACACTACTTAATAAAAACAAACTAACAAAACACTACATAATAAAACAAACTAATAAAACACAACATAATAAAAATAAACTAACAAAACACTACATAATAAAAACAAACTAACAAAACACTACATAATAAAAACAAACTAACAAAACACTACATAATAAAAACAAACTAACAAAACACTACAGAATAAAAACAAACTAACAAAACACTACATAATAAAAACAAACTAACAAAACACTACATAATAAAAACAAACTAACAAAACACTACATAATAAAAACAAACTAACAAAACACTACAGAATAAAAACAAACTAACAAAACACTACATAATAAAAACAAACTAACAAAACACTATAGAATAAAAACAAACTAACAAAACACTACATAATAAAAACAAACTAACAAAACACTACATAATAAAAACAAACTAACAAAACACTACATAATAAAAACAAACTAACAAAACACTACAGAATGAAAACAAACTAACAAAACACTACATAATAAAAACAAACTAACAAAACACTACATAATAAAAACAAACTAACAAAACACTACATAATAAAAACAAACTAATCAAACACTACATAATAAAAACAAACTAACAAAACACTACATAATAAAATCAAACTAACAAAACACTACATAATAAAAACAAACTAACAAAACACTACTTAATAAAAACAAACTAACAAAACACTACATAATAAAAACAAACTAATAAAACACAACATAATAAAAATAAACTAACAAAACACTACATAATAAAAACAAACTAACAAAACACTACATAACAAAAACAAACTAACAAAACACTACATAATAAAAACAAACTAACAAAACACTACAGAATAAAAACAAACTAATAAAACACTACATAATAAATATAAACTAACAAAACACTACATAATAAAAACAAACTAACAAAACACTACATAATAAAAACAAACTAACAAAACACTACAGAATAAAAACAAACTAACAAAACACTACATAATAAAAACAAACTAACAAAACACTATAGAATAAAAACAAACTAACAAAACACTACATAATAAAAACAAACTAACAAAACACTACATAATAAAAACAAACTAACAAAACACTACATAATAAAATCAAACTAACAAAACACTACATAATAAAAACAAACTAACAAAACACTACTTAATAAAAACAAACTAACAAAACACTACATAATAAAAACAAACTAACAAAACACTACAGAATATTCATTTCTACAGCAGAATATTAGTGTGGCTTCTCACACGTGAACCTATTTCTCACACTGACCTTTCAATGACCTATTTCTCACACTGACCTTTTAATTACCTATTTCTCACACTGACCTTTTAATGACCTATTTCTCACATTGACCTTTTAATGACCTATTTCTCACAATGACCATTTAATGGCCTATTTCTCACACTGACCTTTTAATGACCTATTTCTCACACTGACCTTTTAATGACCTATTTCTCACACTGACCTTTGAATAGCCTATTTCTCACACTGACCTTTTAATGACCTATTTCTCACACTGACCATTTAATGACCTATTTCTCACACTGACCTTTGAATAGCCTATTTCTCACACTGACCTTTTAATTACCTATTTCTCACACTGACCTTTTAATGACCTATTTCTCACACTAACCTTTTAATGACCTATTTCTCACACTGACCTTTTAATGACCTATTTCTCACACTGACCTTTTAATGACCTATTTCTCACACTGACCTTTTAATGACCTATTTCTCACACTGACCTTTTAATTACCTATTTCTCACACTGACCTTTTAATGACCTATTTCTCACACTAACCTTTTAATGACCTATTTCTCACACTAACCTTTTAATGACCTATTTCTCACACTGATCTTTTAATGACCTATTTCTCACACTAACCTTTTAATGACCTATTTCTCACACTAACCTTTTAATGACCTATTTCTCACACTGACCTTTTAATGACCTATTTCTCACACTGACCTTTTAATGACCTATTTCTCACACTAACCTTTTAATGACCTATTTCTCACACTAACCTTTTAATGACCTATTTCTGACACTGACCTTTTAATGACCTATTTCTCACACTGACCTTTTAATGGCCTATTTCTCAAACTGACCTTTTAATGACCTATTTCTCACACTGACCTTTTAATGACCTATTTCTTTTTTTGTTTCCTTCTTACATTCAGCCGACAATGAAAGGAATAAGTATTGGTCTTCGTCATCCGCATGTAGAAGGATGTTAATGGAGTGTAGATGGGTTGTGGTTTGTAGTCAAACTGTAATATTTGTGCCTTTGGGCCTAAAAAATCCGACTCCTACATAGCGTTTTTAGTGTCCGGATTGACTCTTCTCTAGTTTCCAGTCACTTTAATCAGATTCGTTTGTTTCTAGGGACACAAAAAACTAGTTTCTAGACAAAATCTAAATTGTTCTTGTTCATCCTTCCTGGCGCAAATAGTTAGTTATAAGTTCGTGAACTCTCTCAGCTCTGGTGCTGACATACGTCTTCGTCCCCATTCATCATCATCATTGAGTGCCATCTACGCATCGAAGGTTGACTACCATGGAGCGCCATTCTACTCTGTCTCTTGCTTTGATGGTGCAGATTGTCATAGATTGACTTGTCCATCTTTTGATGTTACTCGTCCATGTTAGTCTTAGTCTGCCTCTGCCTCTTTTACCTTGTATTTTCCCTTTCAATATTACTTTTAGTAGGCTGTTGTGTCTTTTAACATGCCCCAAAAATTTCATTTGTCTTGTTCTAATTGTGTTTAGTAGTTCTCTTTCTATTTTCAGTTGTTTTAAAACTTCATCGTTTGTGTTATTTTCTTGCCATCCAATTTTACCTATTCTTCTATAAATCCACATTTCAAAGGCTTCAATTTTCTGTTCTGTTTTCTTGTCTAATGTCCATTATTCTCGTCCCCATTACCTACATCAATTTCTGGCATAAAGTTGGCGACTGTGTTAGGCCAGTCTCAACTAACTACATTTATCTCGTCAGGTTCACGGTGCTTTTTGAAAATAAACACACGCCGGCGAAGCTTACTGCAGATGGCGATCTTCAATGTCCGAAGGTAAGTAAAGAAGAGTTTTTGAACAAAGACATGCTCTTGTAGAACCCGGTTCCGCGAAGTTCTTTTCATTTTCATAAACTTGTACCATATATAAACACGACCACACAGGACACATTGTACTGGAGGGGCGGGGACAATGACGGGTTTGTTAATGAATTCAAATAAAATACAAGTTTGACGTTTATAATCCAATGGGAATAACAAAAACTCTATTTTTCGTCTTCTACCACCGTTCGACTCGACGATTACCGTTATTCGTTGTCAGCTTCTGGAATGGTCGTTAAATAGACGTCATTTCGTTATGTTGTAGTTTAAAACAAGCATCGACATCGTTGCCTCTTGACCCAGTATGTTAGACTTCAGCGCAACATTTGTGGGTACCAAATTCGCCCTCCCTCTTCTGTCTAAAGTTGCTTGTAACAATAGATTAGTTTGTTATCAAGGAGGTGAATTAAGGTCTTGATCAGTTTTGGTTCAATGATTCTGACACAAACAATCAGCTAGGAGTCACTGATCACTTTCAGCCAATGGGCGTCTTGATCCCAGAACATATTTCTTATTTAATAAATAAACGGAGATTTTAGAACATAAAGTGACTATTATGTACTATAATTTTTCTAATTAAAACGTCGTTCCTTGTGCAGTCAGTCCAACAGGTTGTATCTCTTTCCGATATATGGCTGTCTGCGATCAGGACTCAGTCAGAGTAGGATCCCAGACTCTCGCATGAAGTCAGCTGTCAGGCTAAGTGTGTTGATCGCCCCCACAGACAGAACATCACAATTAGAGTCTGCCATATCCACTCCGACTGAACACCCGTTAAAACGTTGCACTGTGTTCTGCGCCAGTGGCCCAGTGCATCCGATTTCAGCCAGCATTTTATTAAGGTTTGCTTTCCTTAGCCTTTGATTGTCCCCAATCTTCCTGCAAGGCAGCAGATGATCTTTTCTGTAGCGGGATTCTGCCCTTAGACGGTCGGCCTTCCAAGGTTTACGAGCACCGTCTGCCCGAGTCACTAGAGGTGACTAACACAGCCATGTGACTTGTAATGTGAGGAAACTGCAACAAGGAACGCTTTTCATGCATAGCTTTCAATTGTTCCTGCCGCCTATCCCCATATACCGGTAAGTCAAGTCCTCTTGAAAATGATGATCGTCGTAGCACCAGATGATGTTAGGCCATCGTTGATGACTCCAATTCCGATCATATTGCCACACAGTCAGTCGTCAAATTATCCCCGTCGCACATCAAACAGCAGACCGTAAGATTTGCGCACGGCCGGTTTAGGGAACCATTACGATGACGTAGCACACAAAAATGTTGCCGAACACTTAATCTCGTTCCATTTAGATTTCTGTGTGATTACTCTAGTGTAAGCAGCCTACGACGAACAAAACACGAAGCAAATTCCTCAAAGAGACAAAACTGTGGCTGACGAAGTAGTTTACGTTAATGTGTACGTGGAAATAACTTGCGTCAAAGAATACCATCAATGGTCATGAACAGCACCAATGTGTGACGTAAAGTGCAGATCAAGTGGAAGGTCTCACTCACAATACTTGAGTCGTCAAAAACGGACTGTTGTCGGCCTACAACCTCACCTTATCAACACAGATGTATCAAGCACATCATCATTTTGACTTTAACGCAGAAAAGTGCAAAGAAGATCCGAAATTAATCAGACCCTGGGTGCATTTTCTGCAGCGAAAGAACGTGACACAGAGAAGCCGCGCCAGAAAGTGGTTCAAGATGGCAACCAAAAGCAACAACGAGCTTTAGGACAAATCTGGTAGCATATGAAAGTCCAATACAAAGCAAGAAGAAGAGCAAAACGTCAGTGTATTGAAGATTAGCAAGATGGAAGATAGCGGTGGCATCCTGCAGCGACACCTTGAAACTGTTTAAAGAACTCATCGAACAACTAAATGAAGGAGCGGGTTCTCCAATCTTGGATGGGTGGTTTATTAGCAACATTTTCGCACTGAGTAACACTTGCTCAAATACGAAATTCTAACGTTTCTTCTTGTGTAAAGTTCTATTATTTTCTATTATTTTGTAGATTTATTTCCCTTTTGCTTGAGTCAAACGAGAGCACGGTAACGTGGTAAATATAGTTTACTGCCGATCTGAAAGTTCAGATTTCAAGTGCAAATAAAAAAACAAAAATCTTCTGATCTGAAAAGCTCTCATGATTTACCCAGCCACTTCACCTCTGTACATAAAAAAAAGTAAAGAGCACCCGTCACGCCAAGTGGCATATAGGGAATATGGTGTTAGTGCCCCGTCACGCCAGGTGGCGTAAAGGGAATATGGTGTTAGTGCCTCGTCACGCCAAGTGGCATATAGGGAATATTGTTTTAGTGCCCCGTCACGCTAAAATGACGTATAAGGAATATGGTGTTAGTGCCCCGTCATGCCTAGTGGCATATAGTGAATATGGTGTTAGTGCCCAGTAACGCCAAGTGGCATATAGGGAATATGTTGTTAGTGACCCGTCACTCCAAGTGGCGTATAGAGAATATGGTGTTAGTGCCCCATCACGCCAAGTGGGATATAGGGAATATGGTGTTAGTGCCCCGTCACGCCAAGTGGCATATAGGGAATATGGTGTTAGTGCCCCGTCACGCCAAGTGGCGCATAGGGAATATGGTGTTAGTGCCCAGTCACTCCAAGTGGCGTATAGGGAATATGGCGTTGGTGACCCCTCAGGCCAAGTGGCGTATAGAGAATATGGTGTTAGTGCCCCGTCACGCCAAGTGGCGCATAGGGAATATGGTGTTAGTGCCCCGTCACGCCTAGTGGCGCATAGGGAATATGGTGTTAGTGCCCTGTCACGCCAAGTGGCATATAGGGAATATGGTGTTAGTGCCCCGTCACGCCAAGTGGCATATAGGGAATATGGTGTTAGTGCCCCGTCACGCCAAGTGGCGTATAGGGAATATGGTGTTAGTGCCCCGTCACGTCAAGTGAATTATAGGGACTATGGTGTTAGTGACCATAAATTTTACAGACCTTCGGCACATGATTTTTGGGGTAATGTGGTCGGTATTACGCCAGTGCCGCCTTACTTTCCCAGAAAAAAAAACTCGGTACCCATTAAAGGCTGTGTGAACCCGGAAGCCGTCGATTGGGATCGAACCCTACCTCTTGTCCTTTGTATTCCAGTTCACTAACCACTGAGCTATCGCGGCTCCCATACCTCTATGCATGGCTACCAGAAATATTCTCTGCCGGTTTGGAAAAGAAAAGCAACGAAGAGGAAAACTAGTTATTCCATCTCATGAAACAGAGGCTTAATATAATAAAGTCACCATCACTTCATTATCCATCGGCAGTTGTTATAAGGTTACCTTTACCCATGGTTAAAACATTGTCAGTCAGAAAATATGCCAGCATTTAGCAAAATTATAATGCGCATAGAAGGGCATACATGTTGTTGCAAGGGGGCCTCGGTAGCCTAGTTGGGAAAACCACCCGACTAGACTACCGACGTTCGGACAACCCGTGTTCGATTCCCGCTGGGAGCAGTGTGAATTGTACTCATGGTTAGAAAAAAAAATACCCCAAGGTCGACCCAGCCGTAGGCAGAAATGGGTACCAGGGTTTTAACCTGGGAAGGTGAGGAATGTCGCCTCGCATCGTGAGTTTTGATGCTTGAAGCGACACTATCCAGAAATCTCCGAACATTTCTGGATAGTTGGAGGAGCACATATGGGTGTAAACTCGCGTGCTAAGATGCCGGTTCAAGTCTCGTACTTGACCTTGACCTTTACATTTTGTTGCATATTATTTAATGCATGGTTTGTGTTAGTCTGGTGCACATGACAAGACGTGTCCTTAAAAAAGACATTTGCTGTATTGTGCGATTAGGATTGCAAAAAAAAAAAAAAAAAAAAAAAAAGTAATTTTGACAAAATATACTCACATCAAAGCAAATAGCATTGAAACTACGAATCGTAAAATCTAATATTTGCTCAACATTCCTGTATGGTGCAGAAAATGGACATTAAATAAGAAAACTGAGCAGAAAATTGAAACCTATGAAATTTGGATTTGTAGAAAATGGGGAGCATTAGATGAAATTTTAGGAAATACAAAAAAAAAAGGAAGTTCTGAATCGGCTGAAATTTAAAAAAAAAATACTACTTAACATTGGATAAGGACAACCGAAATTTTATGGATACGTTCAGAGACACAATACCTTACTAAATATCATCTAGGAAGGGAAGATACAAGGTAGACGAGACAGTGGTAGACCAGGACTAAAGTTGGCAAATAACATCAATAGGTGGACGTGTAAACCTATGACAGCATGCATCATCAAGACAAGAGACAGTAAAATGGAGCTCCATAGTAGTCAACCTTCGATGTGGAGACGGCACTCAATGAATTAATAGCGCTCAATGGTAGCCAACCTTTGATGTGGAGACGGCACTCAATGAATTACTGGCGCTCAATGGTAGCCAACCTTTGATGTGGAGTAGGCACTCAATGAATTACTGGCGCTCAATGGTAGCCAACCTTCGATGTGGAGACGGCACTCAATGAATTAATGGCGCTCAATGGTAGCCAACCTTTGATGTAGAGACGGCACTCAATGAATTACTGGCACTCAATGGTAGCCAACCTTTGATGTGGAGTAGGCACTCAATGAATTAATGACGCTCAATGGTAGCCAACCTTTGATTTGGAGACGGCACTCAATGAATTACTGGCGCTCAATGGTAGCCAACCTTTGATGTGGAGACGGCACTCAATGAATTACTGACGCTCAATGGTAGCCATTTGCTGTCACAATATCAAACAAATACTAAGTCCTGCAACAACTAGAATACAGTAAATATAGAAGATCATTGGAAATAGGTAAAGGATATATGGAAAGAGACATGCGAAGAAACGCTGGGGAAAAGAGAACGCCAGAATAAGGCATGGATGATAGCTGAGACCCTGGATAAAATTAAAGAAAGCAAAACAAAAAAAAAACAGCCATAAATAAAAGCAAAACAAGAAGTAATAAAGCCAAGGCACAGGAAGCTTACACAGAGGTGAACAAAGAAGTGAGAAGATGCATTAAAAGGGATAAGAGGAAATATATAGATGAACTAGCTAAAGAGGCAGAAGAAGCAGCAAATAAAAGGAATATGAAAGAACTGTACAACAGCACAAAGAAATTAAGTGGTAAATATATACAGATCAATACCTTTATTAAAGATAAGAAAGGAAATCTGCTTAGTAATATAAGGGAACAAATGGATAGATGGAAAGAGCACTTTGAAGAACTTTTGAACAGACTCGGCTCAAATAATTCTCCAGATATAATACCAGCAGAAGAAGAGTTATTGTGGAAAACCAAGCATAGAAGAAATAATGAAAGCCATCAAACTATTAAAAAATGGTAAAGCCACAGGACCAGATGAAATTCCTTCAGAGGCCATCAAAGCAGATATTAACACCTCTACCAAGATGTTACATAATCTACTAGATAGAATTTGGGAGAGGGAAGAAATACCAAAAGACTGGAAAGAAAGTTTATATGATCAAACTACCAAAGAAAGGAAGTTTACAGGAGTGCACAAATTATAGGGGAATTATGCTACTATCAGTGCCAGGAAAAATATTAAACAGAATCATTAACTTCCGGTACATGGTGGATAGGTGGCGGGAACAATTGAAAGCTATGCATGAAAAGTGTTCCTTGTTGCAGTTTCCTCATATTCGAAGTCCGGCATGTTGCGGGAGCTACTGAGTTAAGTGCTCTGTGCATACCGTGAGCTGTGTGTCTCATCCGTTTTGATCATGTTTCGATATTCCTATTGTTTACGATGAATGATGATATCGTATGACCGGGAACAGTTGGCTGTGTTCACTTTCTGCACGGTTTCGCCTTATGTCTTTTGGCTTGTGCTGAGACTGCTACGATGGGGACTACAGTTACCTTTCTTTGTTTGGGAGATGAGATTCGGATGATTACACTGGCACGGGCGGTTGAGCAATTATGGATTTTAATTCGATTGCAGTGATACCGGGGCCTTCAATAAACAAACAAACAAATTCTGGAGAGATTAAAAGAGGCCAAAGAGAAACATTTGAGAGATGAACAAGGAGGTTTTAGAAAGAACAGATCACGTGCTGATTAAACAACAATATTATGTATAATAGTTGAAGAAAGTTTAGAACTACAGTCCCCACTTTATATTGGATTCATAGATTACGAAAAGGCATTTGATAGTTTAGACAAAGAAATGTTTTGGACGTGGCTGAGTCATTACGCAATCCCCACAAAGTTTAACTTGGTAAGAACAATGTATGAAGGAATGAAATGTAGTGTAATGCATAAAGGGCAGCTTACAGAAGCATTTGAAATAAGAACAGGAGAAAGGCAGGGGTACCTTTTATCTCTATTTCTCTTTCTACTGGCCATAGATTGGATTATGAAAATAACTCAAAACAACAGAAATGGAATCCAGTGGCCACTGACCAAGCAGCATGACGATTTTAGACGTTGAAGATGATATAGCTCTCCTATCGCAAAACCATCAACAGATGCAAGATAAAATGAGCATACTTTATGAGAGATCACAACAGATGGCACTAAAAATAAATAGCGATAAGACTAAGATTATGAGAATTAGTACAGTTAGCAATAACCAAATAAAAATAGGAGAAATACATGTACTAGACGTTCAATCTTACATATATTTGGGCAGTAATATAGATAAAGAGGGAGGAACAGAAAATGATACCAAAATAAGGATATCAAAAGCAAGAGGAGCGTTTGTTGCACTGGGAAATATATAGAAGTCCAAGGAATTAAGTTAAATACTAAAATAAAAATTTTCAACTTCAATGTTAAGTCAGTTTTATTATATAGCTGTGAAACATGGAGAACAACTAAAATGACAACTATGAAGATGCAGACTTTCATTAATGGATACTTACGCAGAATAAATTCCACTACGGAAGCCAACTGAGAGTATTACACAACAGGCCCTTGTTTGAATCCCCAGGGGAAAAGACAAAGTGGAAAACCAAGGAATTCTTGGAGAAGACAGACAGAAGCAGAGATGAAGATGATAGGGAAGACATTGAACGATCTTAAAAGAATGGCCAGCAACAGAACGGCTTGGAAAGTGCTTGTTGAAGACCCATGCTCCACAGGGAGCTGAAAGGTAGTAGAAGAAAAAAGTTGTAGCCAACCTTCGATGTTGAGACGGCACTCAATGAATTAATGGCGCTCCATGGTAGCCATCCTTTAATGTGGAGACGGCACCCAAATGAAGAAGCTTCCAAAAAAGATGTGCCCAAGAGAAGAGGAGAGACTCTTAATTCATCTCCATAATGACAGCAATTCCATGGCATGAATACCTTGGCCTCATCAAATCATGAAAAGCTGCACATTGCTACTTAAATGATGATAAGAGTGAGACATGCTATGGCTGGTGGTGGTGGGGGGGGGTATGTCATCTCCTCAAAACAATACAGATAAATAAAGCAAGTCTTACCACTAAGATTTTAATTGCTATCATCATCATCATCATGTACCATATCGGTTGGCGTAGGCGATCATGTCCTTCTACAATCTTCTATCTACAGTTATGGTTATGAAAGGCCCCGGTATCACTGCAAACGAATTAAAATACATAACTGCTCAACCGCCCGTGCCAGTGGAATCATCCGAATTACTAACTCATCTCCTAAACAAAGAAAGGTAGCTGTAGTCCCCATCATAGCAGTCTCAGCACACGCCAAAAGACATAAGGCTAAGCCACATATAAAGTGAACACATCCAACTGTTCCTTGTCATACGATATCATCGTTCATTGTAAACAATTGGAATATCGAAACACGATCAAAACGGATGAAACACACAGCTCACGGTGTGCACAGAGCACTTAACTCATTAGCTCCTATCTACAGTGCATCGTATCGGTTCTGTTGTTGACTGTTTTCCATGTCATGACACCATGCTATCCAGTATTTTCTCTCTTTGTCGTCAGTAGTAAAGTACCAGCATTAGGGCCGTCATGAGTAGTAGAGTTAGGACTTGCTGTACTAGAATTTCATCTTCCCGCAATTGTAACTTGTAGTTGAAGTAGTAGTAGTAGTAGTTGTAGTAGTAGTAGTAGTAGTAGTAGTAGTTGTTGTTGTTGTTGTTGTTGTTGTTGTTGTTGTGGTAGTTGTGGAACTAGCGTGACTTTCATTTAGTTGAGTTATGACAGAGGTGTAACTTTCATGCGTAATAGAGTTAGGACAGGGAGTGTACTAGAATTTCATGGAAGTGCTCGACTTTACATCTGATCTATCTAGTGACCACGGCCGTCTTCCTTCTTTCCTTCCTCCTATCCTATTGCTTTTGATAGAGGTCGAGTTAGTGTACTTGAATGATGGAAGGACAACCTGAATAACTACTCGATCAGGGGACTGATAATGCCATTGACCTGTTACTGTTGTCTTCTACCTTCACTATTTTAATACAGCAAGTATGAATAGACTAAAATAATTTTAAAATTAAACAAATTAAAGCAAGTCAAATAAAACAAACAAATATGATATTTTTCTATATAATTTTTTTTTATATTTTCACAATAAAACATAAATTTATTTTAATACATCATCATCAACGTGGGCAAGACATGTTACACATTCAAGTATTTATATTTGAACAATGATGATTTAAATAGTACAAGTATGAATACAAAACAACTGAAAAAGTAGGCATATAACAACATAGTCACGTGTATATGATAAATAATTGAAAAAATATGTCACTGTACTGCTGCATAATTTATTACAGGAAGGTGAGAGACAGAAGTAGTAGCACTGAAAACGGATGTCCTTTATACGATGTAACAAGGAGGCGTGGGCCGTCTATTTATAGTAACTAACGCAATACGTTATTGAACGTGTTGAGACATGTTCAGAGAGCCGCCATATACGACGAGTCACGTGAAGTTTGTTCCACGAAGCCGATGCATCAATGGAGTCATCGACCGATAAATGATACGGTCGTTAATATGTTGTCTCGTTGAAAATGGCATGAGAATTCTGTTAATGCTCGCACCACGACACTTTACAATTTTATAATAAACACACAATAGACCACATGTGTTGCAAAACAAATCTTGTAACACTCGAGGGTTGTAGACGAATGGAACATGTGAATTCCTCTCGATAAAGTTTAAAATATCAATGTGCCTGGGAGGTAAACCGTAAGAATTGAAATACTTTATTTGTCCAAAACCGTTGTAAAGGAGGGCCACCCAGTGTTCACCTGGTTTGTAGGCAGGGTCGGTGTTTATGACAAAGGCTGCAGTCTTGGTTGTGTCGATGATGAGTGGTCAGTGGTTTCGTGGGAGGACATTAACAAGGGAGCAACGTCGAACGAAAACATCGGACATCAAAGACTAAATATCCCCCGTGTTCATTTCCTCAAACAGCGTAGTCTGTTAGAACCTGTCATGTCTTGGACACCTCAAGTACTGAATCCAACTCGGCGTAGATAATAACTTGTAGGGGAGTTGTTGTGGGAGCGGCGAACTGAGCTCTATCGACAAAAGACCGCTTGTGGCTAGTTCAAACTGGGATCCGTCTAGCAGACTGGGGGAGAGGTCAAAAGCAAAAAGACAAAAGCCGTCCATGAACTGTTAAAAAACAATACCATTTCCAGCGTCTCTACCAATCAGTCCCATGGCCAAATTTGTACAAAAAAAGGTTCGCGCATAATAATATCGTTCAAAGTCCATAGTTAGTGGCTTTCCGGAAACACATCTCCCGTCAACCGTAAGGTTCATATAAGTCAAACCAAAGTGTTGAAAATTGAACGGGTTAGTGTTATAAACGCCATTAAAGGCACTGGCGGTAATTAGACCTATCACTATACATGTTGGCGTTTGAGACAAGAATAAATTGTCTTGGTTGTGCGGAAACATTCCTCTAGCAATGGCAACTATTTTAATGGTAACCCTCTTGATTGGGTACCGAGAATTCCCCTTAAAAGAGCCTTTTCGTGGACCAGAGAAATTGCTGGGTTTAGCCTAGCTTTACTGACCACAAGGGCAGCATAAGTGATCACACTCTTATAATCCACAGACTTATCCTGAGCCATGATATTGAACACATCTTTAGAGGGTGTGAGTTTGATCTTTACGTCCACTCTGTTTAACATGTAACGGTTTTGCACAAAGAGATCAGAGTGCAAACGACCCATCATTTCAACCTCTTTACTATCCGAAGTCAAAGCACGCCGTATTTTAAATCCCTCGTTATCCTGCATATCATCGTGGTGGCCTGCTGTGACTTTGTAGAACAGAGCGGCCGTCAAGTGCCCCGTTTTCGCATCCGCCCCATAGTTTAGTGTGGTCTCGAACACTGCTCTAAATGGATAGGTATTCTCAGATGGCGTAATCAATGTATCATTCAGAGATACGTCGACTTGAGAAAATAGACTGTGAAGATAATTGTTGACTGGTCCTACCTCGGCATCAAACGGTAAACTATCACCATTGGGGAGAGTGATCCTGGCCCGCAGATGCAAAAACGTGTTGAAAATATCTAAATACTCTTCACTGCTTCCAGAAATAAAAAACTCGATGGGTTCTCTATGCGCTAAGGAGGTGAGAGGTCGAATTTAAGTAAATTGGCCCGAGTCTACAGCCGCCTGAGTCGGTGGAACGCTAAATAAATCCAAACCAGAGTGAAGACATTCACAGGACTTGGGGTGAATGAGAGACATCATTAATCGAATATATCCTTTGGTACCGACAGCTTCGTCCTCCTCTTACTTGCAGAATGAAGGGGGGATTGTCTAGCTGTTGGTTTTATTCTCTTTGTAACGGATTGTCCAGGTAGTGTCGCCTACCCGGTTCACTTTCTGATACGTCGTGGTAAACCACTTCCTGATTGGTTGTTACCAGTCATGTGATCTACAGCCCCGTCTAACAACCGCTGGCCGGCCTCCTTAGCTTGTGATTTTAAAGCCTCACCGACATTTCTGCGGGCTAATGCGTTCTGCGCGACCTGCAGACCGGTCCCCACGCCTTCTCTGAGCAAGGATTTATCCCCCGTTTTTAGCCAGGGTAAAATAGCCCTCCCGATTCCACCAAATTAACTACCGAGTCCTCGTCCTCGCTGATTTCGACCTCCTATAAACACAAGTATCCCATCGCCCGCCTGACAATAATAAAAGTCTTCGTATAGCCTGGCATTGTGTTGAAAGGGTGTGTGTCACCATTATGGTAGCTCAAGATGTTTTCTCGTTCGAAAGTGTGCCGTTAACACCGAAGTCCACACAGGGAAATGAGATGGTTTTTCCGTGCTTGTTGGCTAAAAGGATTTCCACAGTGTCGAAGGAAAATCTGCTCAGGGGACGTGATTCATGTCGTAGATCTGAAACATAGCGGTGTGCTTTCTGTTGAGAACAGCAACGCTCCTGAGAAGGGTACCATCACATCCTCAACCGGTCTGGGTGAAACGAGATCGCAGTAGACGTAGACATTTTTCGCGACACTTTCAATGTCCATTGCGCCCACGCTGTAGATATCAGAAGCTGCGTCTGTTATGCAGGTCGCGGGGAAGGCTAAGATATTTCTCAAAGTGTCGTTTATAGTAACGATGACTCATCTTTTTCGTAGAATTTAAAGATTGCTTTCTCGTCTCCTTCGCGTAAAAGAATCACATTTTGGCCTCTTTTACACCCGCAATCAACTCCTCGCTTACTATCAACGCATTTAATGCACCAATGAAAGCTTCTGATATCTTGTATAACCCCGGTGCCAGGGTCACGGTGAAGGGAAATCTAACGCTACGAATTTCGTTGCTACTGAGAAGCTCGTAACGAATCCAGACGTCACCCTCTATCACATTGAAAAAAGTAAGTGGAAACTGTATATCAACCAGTACGATCTCTTATTGTGTTGAAATGTCAATGTTCTGAGGAAGTTTGAAGAAAAAGTGGTCCCGATGTCGGGTAGACTATTTATATATGGAATATTGTGCCGCGAGCATGCCATTCAACGGTCCTAATGCTGGTACTTCACTACTGTCGTCCGCGTTGTCTCTTTCCTTTTATTTTGCCATTTGTAACAAAGTATTCCAACTTTCCTCTTCTCATGATGTGCCTAAAAATGTTGATTGTTTCTTTCTGTTTTTACGAACTCCCTTTTTTTTGTTGGCCTCTTTAAGAATTTCCTCATTGGTCTTTTTAGCTGTCCAGGAAACTTTAAACATTCTTCTGAGAAATCCCATCTCTGTGGCCTCTAACCGTTTTTTTTTCATTAGTTTGTCTACTGTCCATGATTCCATAATTGATATATCATCCAATAAACGGCATCATCAACACAGCCCACCTTAAAAGTCTTCACTTTGGCAACAGCACTGTATACACTATTAGTTTCAGTAGTCCTTTAACAGTACTATTTATTCACTGAAGTATTTGCATAACTGTTCAATGTTCTGAAAAGACAGAATAATAAAAAAAAACGATGAAGAGATGGCAAAGAATCAATTTGAAATACAAGCAAAGACAATCAATAAAATGGTTTCCTCAAGGTAACAAATGTGAGAATGAGGTTGACACGATTACATAACAACGTCAGGGAAAATCGACAAAAGCATCAGGTTTTCAATGATTGATACCAGAGAGCTTAAACCAATGATTGATACCAGAGAGTTTAAACCAATGATTGATACCAGAGAGTTTAAACCAATGATTGATACCAGAGAGTTTAAACCAATGATTGATACCAGAGAGCTTAAACCAATGATTGATACCAGAGAGCTTAAACCAATGATTGATACCAGAGAGCTTAAACCAATGATTGATACCAGAGAGTTTAAACCAATGATTGATACCAGAGAGCTTAAACCAATGATTGATACCAGAGAGCTTAAACCAATGATTGATACCAGAGAGTTTAAACCAATGATTGATACCAGAGAGCTTAAACGAATGGCTTGGCAGAAAGTCAACAACAGAAATAATAACAAACTGTCGAGATCGAAAGTTGTGGAGAGACATGATCACCTACGCCAGCAGGCCCGGTACTTACGATGATGTCAATGACTGAGAGCAAGAACCAGAACTCTACATATCCCTCTACACTCGAGAGAGGTAAAAAGAAGCAGAAGGAAAGTGTTCATTTATCAAGATAGAAACTCGCAACAGACACGAGGCTGACTAATTGAAATAGCGATATTTGACAGAGATATCTCCGGCTTAGTCAAACCAACAAATCACGTGATGAAATTACAGAAGATGGCAAAAGAGCAGAGTTGGAAATACCGAGGACAGCTTGATTTCTAAATTCAAGAGAGTGACTAACACGTGACCAAGAAAATATGACAGCGTTATAGTGATTGTCTCTTAATTTAAAAAAAAAATAATATAATATTCAGTTAACTCTAATGAGAACACACACACACACAGAGAGAGAGAGAGAGAGAGAGAGAGAGGGAGAGAAGAGAGAGAGAGGGGGGGAGGAGAGAGAAAGAGTAAATTGACCCAAAAAATGGGACTGTGGTAAAGCTAATGAGCACAACCCGTTAATGTCTCACTTGTTAGTTATGTTTGCGTCCACTGATTGTGTACAATTAGTCGCTAATGTCGCGCGCACAAGTTTAAGGCGGCGATGAACATTTACTTTCTTTTGAAAACAAACATTGTTTGACTGGTATTCTTCTTCTTTTTCCTTTCCTCGTTTACCTTTCAGCGTTGTGGGGAGAAATAGTTTGCGGTCTGTTGCTCTTCTGCTTGCCTCGCCTGCTGTTATGTTTCCTAGTGCTTCTAATATTATATCAGTCAATCATTTTCGTGATCGGCCCTTGGTGTTCTTCTACCATCTATTAAGGGGCTCGTTGTGTTGAGTTTTGGTCTGTCTTATCACGCACCAAACCATATATATGTTGGTTCTTTATGTATTTATGAGGGGAATTATTCCCAGCTTTTATCTCAGTTTTTTTTATTTTTTTTATTTCTGATCTTCATATCTGGATGGAGGCGAAAGAGCGCCTCCCAGCACCAGAGCCGGAAGTTGTCAGCGACCCACAGCTGATGGCTTGCGCCAGGATCGGTGAACCAGAACCATCCAGACCCTGCTCCACCTCTAATAACAGACTAACCTGTCTAGTCTGGCCAAGCGAGTAGGGATCGAAGAGTGAAGACAACCCGGTACTCAAAAATGTCGTGCTGAAGTCGGATGTGTTGGGCCGAAAGACGCAAATATCACAGTTATACTGCAAACCACAACACAACGTAGACACGCCCACTTAACGTCCTTTTAAGGGCGGATGAGGAAGAGGTATACTCCTTTAGTTATCGGGTGAACGCAAGCAAGCATATCTGGATTAATATATTGCTCAGAGAAACTACAACCCATGGATCCACATAAAGTCAGTGAAAGATAGTGATACCTTCCGTACGTGTTAGAAAAATATATTTTGTAAATAAAAAGTAGCCCAAATGGATTAACCACGAGACGATGAAGTCGCTACATTGTCACCTATAAACCTTCTACTTTAATTACTGGGGGGGTTAAGGCAAAGAAATGCAAATGAATGCATAAAAATGCGAAGCTGCAGTAAAGCTGAATTCGAGGAAAAATTGAAAAAAAAAATTAAAAAATGTATGTTAGAAGCTTTACGTGATTAATAGACGACACAGATTCGAACGACGTTTCGGCCAATAGGCCTTCAGCAGGAACAAACAAACAACATACACACACAGATATGTGAATAAATAAAACTAATCCTACATAGCTAACTAGTAATGAAACATCAAAAACAAAATAATCGAAATATGTTGACTTCCCTGTGTGTCGTGGACAGTGGTCAGGCTATGAAAGGAATTTCTCACGGGTGTAGCTGTAATTTATACCCTGTGGTCAGTGGTGAAGGGTTCTAAAAATACGAGTGGGGGGAACGCTATCTAGGTACGTCGACTACAAAGGCACAGGCAATATCTGAAAGTATCTAAGGGCCCATAAATACATGTATACACACACACAGATGCGTGTATACATATGTACACGTGCAAGAAGAAGTGCACATACTAATACATATCAACATACACATACAAATACACACACATACATGTGTATGCATACAAGCAAGAGCACATATACATGCATGTATATGCGTATACATATATATACCAATACCCGTGTCTATGGACACATACATGCATGTGCACGTCCATACGGGGACAATCGTATGTGTGGAAGGGTTCAAACCGGGGTCAGTGTGCAAACTCGAAGGAGAAAGAATAGAACAGTGGAATGACAGGTATTCAAAAGGCGGAAAGAGTGAGATGTATGAGGGTGTGGTGCAATAAAAACATATGAGGGCTAAGTAGCGCAGAAAAAAGGTATATAGGAGAACACCGAAGTGCCTCAACGGGGACTAGTGGAGAAGAACTAAGAATAGCGTGGCATAGTAGATAGACTAAAGAGCCACCACATGGGTGGTAGAGAGGGCTATGCAAGAGGGGAGGAGCAGCCGAAAGGAAACTATGTGTATGAGTGTGATACATTCATGCCTCGTGGGGTCAGCGAACCATACTGGACTATGAGGCGATTTTCCAAAGTATAGCGGCTGCGGTCGCCAGAGTGACAGAGGACAATACCAGTGACACGGATGTCGTCTTTGCCCTTGTGATCTGGGGAGTTGAAATGGGAAGACACTGGAGTGCCAGTATTCTGTTGGACATCACGTAGATGTTCACAAAATCTTTCCGCTAATCTTCTACCAGACTCGCCTATATAGGTCATGTGGCATCGTTGGCATATAATGGCATAAATGATGTTGCGGGACACACATGTGAAGCCATGCTTGATCTCGAACCGTCCATTGGGGAATAAGACCGAGTCAGTAGGGAGCACATAGGCACAGGTGATACAGTTACGACCACAAGGGGCCGTACCGAAGTGTTGAGGGTCGGAGCGAGGGAGACGGCTCCTAACCAGAATGTCACCCAAATTCCTGTCGCGCTTGAAGGCGATCATCGGGGGATCACTAAAAAGTAGACGGGTAGTGGGATCAGAGAGGAGAATGGAACGGTAGCGGTTGAGTATCCTCACAGCTGCTAAGTTGTGAGGATGATATGTGAGGGTGAGTATAGTTCTCTCAGAAGGGGGGCGGTTGGAAGGGGTGAGTGCCTCGGGACGAGAGATAAGGAGGACCCGCTTGAGGGCAGACTGGAGGATCGAGTCTGGATAAAGCCGGCGGCTGAAGAAACCTAACATGAGGTGAGCCTGTCGGAGGAAATCTTGGTCATCCTGGCAGATGCGACGGAGACGCAATAACTGGGAGAATGGAATAGAGTCGCGACAAGAAGGTGAATGGGATGAAGTATAGAGAAGGTAGCAGTGGGCGTCTGTGGGTTTATAGAAAACCGAGGTGTGGAGGCCAGAAGTACCGAAAGAAACAATAAGATCTAGGAAGGTGACAGAGGAAGTGGATATACAAGATGTGATCTTGATAGCTTTGTGATAGCTACCAATATAGTCGATAAACCTGGAGAGGTCATCCTCAGGTAGATCAGTAAGTCCGAAGCAGTCATCAATGTACCGAAGGTATATGATGGGGAGAGGACCTTGATAAGAATTGAGAATTTGGTACTCCAGGTAACCCATGAATAGGCAAGCATAGCTAGGGCCCATCTTGGTGCCCATGGCTACTCCACTGACCTGGTCATAGAAGTTACCATTAAACTCAAAGGTGTTGAGGTTGAGTACAAGCTCAGTGAGGCGGAGAAGAGTTGCAGTATCAACAGAGGGGTGTTGTCTCTGGTCAAGAAAGAAACGTAGAGCCAGGAGGCCGTCGGAGTGAGGAATAGAGGTGTAGAGAGAGCAAACATCAAGGGTAAAAAGTCGGTATGAGCGACCTCGGAGAGAGAGAGATGGAAGAGAAGATACTCAATGCATGGTTAGTGTCCTTGACATATGAGGGAAGACTAACGACCATAGGCTGGAAGACACTGTCTAGATAGTCAGATATGTGTTCAGTCGGGCAAGCACACGCTGACACGATGGGGCGTCCTGGATTGTCGATTTTGTGAATTTTGGGGAGCATGTAGAAAGATGGTTTCCCAAGACCACTATTATGAATAATGAGGCGGGACGCGCTAGGAGGGAGCCGGTTGGTTCGGATCAGTTCCTTGATGGTAGATTTGACCTGCTTATTGTAGAGGACAGTGGCGTCGTCAGGGCGGGGTTTATAAAAAGTGGTATTGGATAGCTGTTTGTTGCCCTCAGAAATATATAAGTCTTTGCGCCAAACTACCACCGCTCCCCCTTGTCTGCCGGTTTGATAACAATGTCCTCCCGGCGGCGGAGATTAGAAAGGGCCCGAAGCTCAGAGGGAGATAGATTAGAGCGGTGAAGTTTTCTAGGGCACAGTTGTTGTATCTCACGTGAGGTGACATTAATGTAGTGATCCAAAGCCTGTGATGCACCGGGTTGAGGGGTCCAATCTGATTTGCGAGAGTGGAAGCGAGAGAACTCATCTACAGGGGTGGGTGAGGAAGAAGTAGCAGTAGTGTCAGAGAAACGGTGCTTCAAGCGCATACGTCTATGGAAATCATGGACGTCCTTGCAAAGATTGTAGTGGTCACTGGAAGGACGACGCGGGATAAATTTTAAACCTTTAGAGAGAACAGACCTCTCATCATGTGAGAGGTGGAGGTCGGGGGGTATGCAGAAAACTAAAGAGTCGGGGGCCGATGTAGCGGGTGTGGGGGAGGGGGCGGGGCGAAGGTGGGAGATCTTCTTCTTGTGCTGGGAGGACATAAAAGTGTAGAGTTGCCTATTGAAGTCGTGGATGATCTGACGGATAACAGTGTCGTGGCCGGTAATTAAACACCTGAGTCTCGCTACCAGTTGGAGGCGTTGAGTGCGCAGGTGGGAGACTAGCCTGGTGTGGTTAGCTAGGACGAGCCTCATACGATGGAAACCCAGGCGTCTTTCAATACTGTCAAATCGCCTAATTTCACTAGGGTTAGGCTGGTGGACAAAAGGGGTGAATTTAGAACGGAACCCATGTGGGAGAATCTTAAATCGTATACAATTATTGAGAAAGTTAACATGGCAACTGAATCTAGTAAGCTTATAAGTAGTAAAGGCGAGTTCAGTGGATATAGAAGAGATGTCTGTTGGTAAATGTTTGAAGGCTGATAGAGTGCCTCGGCGGATGGAGTTCGAGAACTTTTTAAGTGTGGGCATGCTGTCGGAGAGAGGAGCAGGGGAAGGGACTGGGGGAAACGAGCGAGAGTGGAAGATCTGAAACTGAAATTTTTACTTTAATTACTGACAGGATCTGATTCAAAGAAAACTTCATCATAGCAAGACAGCATTATATAAGACAACATCATAGCAATACAGCATTATAGCAGGACAGCATTAGAGCAAGACAGCATTATAGCAAGAAAATATTATAGCAAGACGGTTTATAGCAAGAGCAAGAGCAACATCATTCTAGCAAGACGGCATTATAGTAAGACAACATTATAGCAAGACGGCATTATAGCAAGACAACATTATAGCAAGACAACATTATAGCAAAACAGCATTATAGCAAGAAAACATTATAGCAAGACAACATCATAGCAAAACAGCATTATAGCAGGACATCATTATAGCAAGACAACATTATGGCAAGACAGCATTATAACAAGACAGCATCATAGCAAACAGCATTATAGCAAGACAGCATCATAACAAGTCAGAATCATAGCAAGACAACATTATAGCAAGACAACATTATAGCAAGACAGCATTATAGCAAGACAGAATCATAGCAAGACAACATTATAGCAAAACAATATCATAGCAAGACAGCATTATATTAGTCAACATCATAGCAATACAGCATTATATCAGGACAACATTATAGCAAGACAGCATCATAGCAAGACAACATTATAGCAAGACAGCATCATAGCAAGACAGCATTATAGCAAGACAGCATCTTAGCAAGACAAACTTTGTTATGGAATCCACAGGGAAGAGAGAAACAGGAAAACTCATGAATACATAGTCACGGATAACTATGAAAATATCAAGGACATTTAACTGGCTGCAAGAAAAGAGATGACAAAATCCTGGAATACGGATGGGGAAATTGTCTCTATGGTCTGCGCTGTCTAAAACAGCATGAAAGGCTTTGATTGATTGATTGTTTACTTACTGATTTGCATAAATCTCTCTCCGGTGGAGCGATTCTTCTGTTCGTCACTGCAACTGCGATTAATTCTTTTTTTTTTTGGTTAGTACTATAAATAGAATTCAAGCACATGGATCTAAAGGCGGTAAGAAATATCTTGGACAATAGAAATAGGACAAGAATATATGAGGTGATAAACACCTAGGTCAAATATCATAAATATGAAATACTATGCGCGACCGAGTATATATATATATATATGGCCTTTGGCGTCTTGGCAGACGGTTGATAACAAGCAATCATGATAAGTCAGTTGGTAAAGCATTAGTGTCTCATACTGGGTGTTGCTTTACTGAACATCTTCTCTCGTGGCTGAATTTTCCAATCCTGGACAGACAGATCCGTCCACAGAACAAGCAAGGTATATTTGCGTACCTGGTCTTGTCTCTTTTCTCGTGCGCCTTCTGTCTTCTGAATCTGACATCAGCACTGACTCCAAAGTTGCTGTGATATCCTTTATTTTTGTTCTCCTTGTGCTACGATCCGCAGTCATATTTTCCAGTTCCTTTCACTTATAGAACATTCCCTCAACGAAGCCCTGCAAACATCCTTATATCTCAGCACTGGTCTTCCTTTTGGTCTCTTTCAGTCCCTAAGTTCGCCATACAATATTTGTTTTGGAATACGATTATTTGCCATTCTTTTTACATGGCCCAGCCACCGTAGTCTACGAATCCTAAGTGTTGCTATGATCGATTGCGACCGCGGGTATAGCTGCAGGGAACAAAGAAAATAAACATATAATAGTATTAACATCAAACTAACAGAAGAACAGGGCAGGCTACAAGGCTTGGGCAAAAGCCTTCTGCAGGTATAACAAACAAACAATACTCTCTCTCTTTCTCTCTCTCTCTCTCTCTCTCTCTCTCTCTGCGATCAAGACTCAATCAGAGTAGGATTCCAGACTCCCTTATGAAGTCAGCTGTCTGTTTAAGTGAATCGATTGCCCCATATAGTTTTTCTTCCAGGGAGGTGGGTGTGGACCAACATTGCTCTTCTCAGGTCTGTGTACTGGGGGCAATCCTGTAGAACATGCTTTATAGTTATATTGTCCAGTGTACAGTGGCATAGGCTGGTTGTACCTATTTTTAATTTGCTGAACATGTGATTCCTCATTCTATTGTGGCCAGTGCGTAGGCGAAGTATGATGACTTGATCCCTCCTTGATAGTATCCGTCCCTTTAGTTATGCTTTGGGTGTTCTCGTTTCCATTTTTCATGGTACTGACTTTGAGGATGGATTTGGCTTCATCATAACTGAGCGGATGGTTCTCTTGTGGTAATCTCCCTCCTCTTTAGCTAATTTGTCTGCGCGTTCGTTCCCGTGTATATTACAGTGTGATGGTATCCACTGAATGACTACTCTCTGGAAGTTATTACATAGTTGGTCCAGGGTTGTTCTCAAGTCAACTAGTTCATTGTTCTTGGGGTTTTTCGAGATTATAGTACTGACAGTGCATCAGTCAGAATCACCAATTTATTGTGCATGTAATTTTTGTGTTGAGTAGCCAGTGTTGCAGCATCTCTGATGGCTCAGTTTCTGCTTTAAAGTTGTTTGAGAATTTTCCAGCAGCTATTGACTTGGTGATCTCGCCCTGATTATTCAGCATCAAGAACACACCTCCCCATCCATCTCTGGTGGCATTTGTAGCAGATCCATCTGTATATATGTGGGACCAAGAGTCTTGTGGGTAGCTATCGTGTATGTGTCTTTCTGACAAGGGTTTTCTTTCTGTGTCTGATTGGGTGTTTTTTTCATGATTCCTATTATATTTTCCTTAAGTTCTGGTATTTTATGTTTCCCATGAGGAGACATATCAGATGAGCCCAAGGCTTCTGTATTGTTTGGGAAAGTACTGGATCTCCAGTAGTTAGGTCATTGGCGATTGCAGCGAAGTTTCTCCTCTTTAGTCGTACAAAGCGGTAACCAGTTATTCTTTGGTGCATGGAGTGGCTAAGGAGCCTTCTATATTTCTCCGTTGTTGCAATACTTTAGTGGCTCGTCTGTCATCTAAGGGTTGTAAACCTGTTACTGTTTCTAGAGTCTTGATAGGTGTAGCTTTCATAACACCAGTGATGGTACGGGCAGCTTGGTTCTGTGTTCTGTTAATTTTGCTAAGGTGTGATTTGGAAGCCATAGCCCAGGCTGTGACTCCATACTCTAGAACTGATCTTACTTTTCCTACGTATAGTCGCTTCAAGATATTGCTGTCTGCTCCCCAGTCCGTTCCTGCCAATTTCTTCATAATATTTGTTCGTTTACTGGCTTTTTTCCTTGCTCTGTCTATCTGATTTTTCCAAGTCATTCTGCGATTCATGGTGACGCCAAGATATGTTGGGTTTTGGTCAATAGGTAGCGTATGATCTTTTATCTTCAAGTTTGCAGAGAGTTTGTTTCTTGATAGGCTGAAAATTGTATATGTAGTTTTTTTTTTCGTTAATTGGTAAGAACCAGGTGTTCGTCCATTTTCAAGTTCACCTAGGGCATCTTGCGTCCTGGATCCAGCCACCGACATACTTTCCTCACAAGCCCATAACGCCAGATCACCTGCGTATATTGCTGAGTGTATTATGTGTGGAATGTCCATTACGATGTCATTTATGAAAATTAAAAAGAGTGTTGGGGACAAGACTCCGCCTTGTGGGACACCTTGTTCGATTGTGACCTTCTTACTTAGTTGACCTTGAACTTGTACTCGTGGCTGACACACTCCGTCTTCTGCAGGCTGTATGGTCCTTTTCGTCCTGTCAGACGGTCTAGAGGAGGCTATTGTGTATTTTTTTTTTAGGTTTTGTTTTTGTCGAACAGTTTCTATCGACACTAATTCTACCAATGTTTGACAAATACACACGGCCACAGAATGAACAAGTCAGGCCCACTGATCCACAAGGTTTTCCATCCTTTTTCGTGAGTCTTTTCTTTCTAAGTTTTGCCTTAGCACAGTCTCAAATAAGGAGCCGCGATAGCTAGGTGGTTAGTGAACTGGACTACAAAGGACAAGAGGTAGGGTTCGATCTCAAGCGAACTCAAGGCTTCCGGGTTCACCCAGTCTTTAATGGGTACCGGATTTTTTTTCTGGGAAAGTAAAGCGGCACTGGCGTAATACCGACCACATTACCCCAAAAATCATGTGCCGAAGGTCTGTAAAATTTATGGTCACTAACACCATATTCCCTATACACCACTTGGCGTGACGGGGGGCACTTTACTTTTTTTTTGTTTACAGTCTCAAATGATGTTATACCATTCCTTACACATGTTCTCCGTGATGTGCAATCACTTGCCAGATGTTCCCAGTCATTTTCACAGATGGAGAAGTCATTCAGAGATGATTCACAGATATCTCTATACCCGCAGGCTGGAGAAAAAAATAAAAATAAATGCTTTAGAAATTAAGGAATTTAACTCTCCGTAGCTGAGAACTTGAACTTTTATCGACAAATGTTATTACAGTTGAATATACGGCTTCTAAACAGCTTCAGTGTTCCACATGAACAAACTAAACGTAGGTTATAGCTGTGATATGAGCAGCATAGCCAAAGTATCAATGATCAATAGCTGCAATGAATGAAATATAAAGATATCGTAAATAGAGATAACTATGTTTGAAGCTGATCGTAAACACTACACGGCACGCCACTCGATAATGATGATGGTATCTAGAACCGCAGCTTAGATCAGGATCCTCCACACTTGCCGCTGACCGCTCGTTCTAAAAATAGCCACTGTGCGCAAACATGATAGGGGGCGCGAGCAGCTTAAATCATCTTACGTGAGGGTGATATTCTTATAATACTGATAGCTAATTCTCTCCTTCTCTCTATCCCTTCTCTCTCTCTCTCATTTATGTTTGTTTTTGTTATGTTTTTCTTTCTATCTTTTCGCTCCTTACTTCTTCTTTCTCTCTCTCTCTCTCTCTCTCACACTCACTCTTTCTCTTGCTAACCATCTAACTCTTGCACGATCACACAGAACCACATCGTAGTTTCTATCAAGTAGATAGGCCAGATAACGATTTCCCCAGAAAGAATATACGCGTATTCCAAATGTAATCTTGTTTTGCCGTGTTGCTGTGCTAATGAGCAGACATATTCAACCTGTTACACACATACAAACAGCAGGATGCGGGAGTGCGGTGTCTAGTTCTGTCAGTTACCTGTGCTCAGCATCACGTCAGATCTCGTATGTTGATGTCCGCATATAGATCCATTTCTAATGAGGTGAACCTAATGTGTGTCTCTCACAGGGTAATTGTAATATTGTATAATAAAAATGTTCAACTCCAATGCTAAGTCTATTATATGGCTGTGAAACATGGAGAATAACAAAATTGACAATCATGAAGATACAGACATTCATTAATGGATGCTTACGCAGAATAAAAGGATGGAAATGGCAGGACAAATTCACTAACATAGAATTATGGAAATGTACCAGTCAAATACCAGTGGATAAAGAGATACAGTGAAAACGATGGCGTTGGATAGGACACACACTACGGAAGCCAACTCAGAGTATTAGGCCCTTTTTTGGAATCCCAGGGAAAAAGACAAAGAGGAAGACCAATGAATTCTTGGAGAAGTGAGACAAAAGCAGAGATGAAGATGATGGGAATACATAGAATGATCTTAAAAGAATGGCAAGAAACAGAATGACTTGGAAAGTGTTTGTTGAAGACCTATGCTCCACAGGAGCTGAAAGGTAGAAGAAGAAGATTATCACGTCAGATCTCGTATGTAGATGTCCACATATAGATCCATTCTAATGAGCTGAAGCTAATATGTGTCTCTCACAGGGTAATTGTAACATTGTAGAAGGTGAAGTATTACGTTTCACTCTACTCATCGACAAGGACCATACTGGTTAGCATAGGCCATCATGTCTTTTCACAATTCTCTGTCCCCAGTGCATCCTCTTCATTCTTGTTGACTGTGTATCGTCATAGGACACCAAGCTGGTTGGTATTCACACACTCCACTCACAATTACTGTATATCCACACTACACTCACAATTACTGTATATCAACACTACACTCACAATTAGTGTATATCAACACTACACTCACAATTAGTGTATATCAACACTACACTCACAATTATTGTATATCCACACTCCACTCACAATTATTGTATATCCACACTCCACTCACAATTATTGTATATCCACACTCCACTCATAATTACTGTATATCCACACTCCACTCAAAATTACTGTATATCCACACTCCACTCACAATTACTGTATATCAACACTCCATTCACAATTACTATATATCCACACTCCACTCACAATTACTGTATATCCACACTCCACTCAAAATTACTGTATATCCACACTCCACTCAAAATTACTGTATATCCACACTCCACTCACAATATTGTATATCCACACTCCACTCATAATTACTGTATATCCACACTCCACTCAAAATTACTGTATATCCACACTCCAATCACAATTACTGTATATCAACACTCCATTCACAATTACTATATATCCACACTCCACTCACAATTACTGTATATCCACACTCCACTCAAAATTACTGTATATCCACACTCCACTCAAAATTACTGTATATCCACACTCCACTCACAATTATTGTATATCCACACTCCACTCATAATTACTGTATATCCACACTCCACTCACAATTGCTGTATATCCACACTCCACTCACAATTACTGTATATCCACACTCCATTCACAATTACTGTATATCCACACTCCACTCATAATTACTGTATATCCACACTCCACTCAAAATTACTGTATATCCACACTTCACTCAAAATTACTGTATATCCACACTCCACTCATAATTACTGTTTATCCACACTCCACTCACAATTACTGTATATCCACACTCCACTCACAATTACTGTATATTTTTTTTGTAAAGTTGTCACCATGTCCTTATAGGAGTGTACGTCAAGCCCTACTACTTGTTTTTGCTACCAGCTTTACAGCAGCACTGCAATTATTTCCCTACTGTATATCTACACTGCATCACAGTCACTATATATCCCCACTCCACTCACAGTTACTATCTATCTACATTCCACTTACAGTTACTATCTATCTACATTCCACTCACAGTCTGTATCTATTTACACTCCGCTCACAGTCACTATCTATTTACACTCCACTCACAGTCACTATCTATTTACACTCCACTCACAGTCACTATCTATCCACACTTCACTCACAGTCACTATCTATTTACACTCCACTCACAGTCACTATCTATCCACACTTCACTCACAATCACTATCTATTACACTCCACTCACAGTCACTATCTATCCACACTCCGCTCACAGTCACTATCTATTTACACTCCACTCACAGTCACTATCTATCCACACTTCACTCACAGTCACTATCTATTTACACTCCACTCACCGTCACTATCTATTTATCTCCACTCACAATCACCTCCTATCCACACTTTACCTACAATCATCTCCTATCCACTCTCCATATACAATCATCTCCTATTAAATACATTATCTACAATCATCTCCTATCCATATTTTATCTAAAATTATCTCCTATCCACACTTCATCTACAATCACCTCCTATCTACACTCTACCTACAATCGTCTCCTATCCACACTGCATCAACAATCATCTCCTATCCACACTTCATCTACAATCACCACCTATCACACTTCACACACAATCACCACCTATCCACACTTCACTCACAATCACCACCTATCACACTTCACTCACAATCACCACCTATCCACACTTCACGCACAATCACCACCTATCCACACTTCAGTCACAATCACCTCTATCACACTTCACACACAGTCACCACCTATCACACTCACACACAATCACTACTATCACACTATACACACAATCACGACATATCACACTTCACTACAATCACCACCTATCTACACTTCACACACAATCACCATCTATCCACACGTCACACACAATCACCACCTATCACACTTCACACACAATCACCTATCACACGTCACTCACAATCACCACCTATCACACTTCACTCTCAATCACCACCAATCACACTTCACACACAATCACCACCTATCACACTTCACAACAATCACCACCGATCACACTTTACTCACAATCACCACCTATCACACTTCACTCACAATCACACCTATCACACTTCACTCACAATCACCACCTATCCACACTTCATCAACAATCACCACCTATCAACACTCCATCTACAATCACCTCCTATCCACACTCCATCTACAATCACCACCTATCAACACTCCATCTACAAACACCTCCTATCAACACTCCATCTACAATCACCTCCTATCAATACTCCATCTACAATCACCTCCTATCCACATTCCATCTACAATCACCACCTATCCACACTCCATCTACAATCACCTCCTATCCACTCCATTACAATCACCTCCTATCCACACTCCATCTACAATCACTACCTATCAATACTCCATCTACAATCACTACCTATCCACACTCCATATACAATCACCACCTATCCACACTCGATCTACAATCACCACCTATCCACACTCCATCTACAATCACCACCTATCCACTCTCCATCCACAATCACCACATATCACACTTCACACACAATCACAACCTATCACACTTCACACATAATCACCAACTATCACACTTCACTCACAATCACCACCTATCACACTTCACTCACAAAATCACCACCTATCACACTTCACACACAATCACCACCTATCACACTTCACTCACAATCACCACCTATCACACTTCACTCACAATCACCACCTATCTACACTTCACACACAATCACCATCTATCACACGTCACACACAATCATCACCTATCACACTTCACACACAATCACACCTATCACACGTCATTCACAATCACCACCTATCCACACTTCATCTACAATCGCCTCCTATCCACACTCCATCTACAATCACCTCCTATCCACACCATCTACAATCACCACCTATCAACACTCCATCTACAATCACTACCTATCCACACTCCATCTACAATCACCACCTATCCACACTTCATCTACAATCACCACCTATCCACACTCCATCTACAATCACCACCTATCAACACTCCATCTACAATCACCACCTATCAACACTCCATCTACAATCACCACCTATTCACACTTCATCTACAATCACCTCCTATCCACACTCCATCTACAATCACCACCTATCCACACTTCATCTACAATCACCACCTATCCACACTCCATCTACAATCACCACCTATCAATACTCCATCTACAATCACCTCCTATCCACACTCCATCTACAATCACCATCTATCACACTTCATCTACAATCACCACCTATCCACACTCATCTACAATCATCACCTATCAACACTCCATCTACAATCATCACCTATCAACACTCCATCTACAATCATCACCTATCCACACTCCATCTATAATCACCACCTATCCACACTTCATCTACAATCACCTCCTATCCACACTCCATCTACAATCACTCCTATCAACACTCCATTTACAATCACCTCCTATCCACGCTCCATCTACAATCACCACCTATCCACACTTCATCTACAATCACCACCTATCCACACTCCATCTACAATCACCACCTATCCACACTCCATCTACAATCACCACCTACCCACACTCCATCTACAATCACCACCTATCCACACTCCATCTACAATCACCATCTATCCACACTCCATCTACAATCACCACCTATCCATACTCCATCTACAATCACCACATATCCACACTCCATCTACACTCACCACCTATCCATCTCCATCTACAATCACCACCTATCCACACTCCATCTACAATCACCACCTATCCACATCCATCTACAATCACCACCTATCCACACTTCATCTACAATTACCACCTACCCACACTCCATCTACAATCACCACCTATCCACACTTCATCTACAATCACCTCCTATCCACTCTCCATCTACAATCACCACCTATCCCCACTCCATCTACAATCACCACCTATCAACACTCCATCTACAATCACCACCTATCAACACTCCATCTACAATCACCACCTATCCACACTTCACTCACAATCCACACCTATCCACACTTCACGCACAATCACCACCTATCACACTTCAGTCACAATCACCTCTATCACACTTCACACACAGTCACCACCTATCACACTTCACACACAATCACTACCTATCACACTATACACACAATCACCACCTATCACACTTCACTCACAATCACCACCTATCTACACTTCACACACAATCACCATCTATCCACACGTCACACACAATCACCACCTATCACACTTCACACACAATCACCACCTATCACACGTCACTCACAATCACCACCTATCACACTTCACTCTCAATCACCACCAATCACACTTCACACACAATCACCACCTATCACACTTCACACACAATCACCACCTATCACACTTTACTCACAATCACCACCTATCCACTTCACTCACAATCACCACCTATCACACTTCACTCACAATCACCACCTATCCACACTCATCAACAATCACCACCTATCAACACTCATCTACACATCACCTCCTATCCACACTCCATCTACAATCACCACTTATCAACACTCCATCTACAATCACCTCCTATCAATACTCCATCTACATCACCTCCTATCCACATTCCATCGACAATCACCACCTATCCACACCCATACAATCAACCTCCTATCCACACTCCATCTACAATCACCTCCTATCCACACTCCATCTACAATCACCACCTATCAATACTCCATCTACAATCACTACCTATCCCACACTCCATTACAATCACCACCTATCCACACTTCATCTACAATCACCACCTATCAACACTCCATCTACAATCACCACCTATCAACACTACATCTACAATCACCACCTCAATCAACACTTCATCTACAATCACCACCTATCCACACTTCATCGACAATCGCCTCCTATCCACACTCCATCTACAATCACCACCTATCCACACTTCATCTACAATCACCACCTATCAAC
>JAVIAB010000156.1:38168827-38176299 GCA_032433765.1 Megaustenia siamemsis | reverse complement strand
AGGGTTAGGGTTAGGGTTAGGGTAAGGGTTAGGGTTAGGGTTAGGGTAAGGGTAAGGGTTAGGGTTAGGGTTAGGGTAAGGGTTAGGATTAGGGTAAGGGTTAAGGGTTAGGGTAAGGGTTAGGGATAGGGTTAGGGTAAGGGTAAGGGTAAGGGTATGGGTTAGGGTAAGGGTAAGGGTTAGTTAGGTAAGGGTAGGGTAAGGGTAAGGGTTAGGGTTAGGGTTAGGATTAGGGTTAGGGTAAGGGTTAGGGTTATGGTAAGAGTTAGGATTAGGATAAGGGCAAGGGTTAGGGTTAGGATAAGGGTAAGGGTAAGTGTAAGGTTAAGTGTTAGGGTTAGGGTTAGGGTTAGGGTAGGCTTAGGGTTAGGGTAAGGGTAAAGGTTTAGAATAAGGTTTAGGGTTAGGGTAAGGGTTAGGGTTACGGTAAGGGTTTAGAGTTAGGGTTAGGATAAGGGTAGGATAAGGGTAAGGGTAAGGGTTAGGGTTAGGGTAAGGGTAAGGGTTAGGGTTAGGATAAGGGTTAGGGCTAGGATAAGGGTAAGGGTAAGGGTTAGGGTTAGGATAAGGTAAGGGTTAGGATAAGGGTATGGGTTAGGATAAGGGTTAGGGTTAGGGTAAGGGTTAGGGTTAGGGTTAAGGGTTAAGGTAAGGGTTAGGGTTAGGGTTAGGGTTAGGGTAAGGGTAAGTGTTAGGGTAGGGTTTAGGGTAAGGGTAAGGGTAAGGGTAAGGGTAAGGGTTAGGGTAAAGGTTAGGGTAAGGGTAAGGGTTAGGGTAAGGGTTAGGGTAGGGTAAGGGTAAGGGTATAAGGGTTAGGGTTAGGGTTAGGGTAAGGGTAAGGGTAAGGGTTAGGGTCAGGGTAAGGGTTAGGGTTAGGGTTAGGGTAAGGGTTAGGGTTAGGGTAAGGGTTAGGTTAGGATTAGGGTAAGGGTAAGGGTTAGGGTTAGGGTAAGGGTAAGGGTAAGGGTTAGGGTAAGGGTAAGGGTAAGGGTTAGGGTTAGGGTAAGGGTAAGGTTAGGGTATAGGGTAAGGGTAGGGTTAGGGTTAATGTTAGGGTTAATGTTAGGGTAAGGGTAAGGGTTAGGATTAGGGTAAGGGTTAGGGTTAGGGTTAGGGTTAGGGTTAGGGTAAGGGTTAGGGTTTTGTTAGGGTAGGGGTAAGGGTAAGGGTAAGGGTAAGGGTTAGGGTTAGGGTAAGGGTTAGGGTTAGGGTAAGGGTAAGGGTAAGGGTAAGGGTAAGGGTTAGGGTTAGGGTAAGGGTTAGGGTTAGGGTAAGAGTAAGGGTTAGGGTTAGGGTAAGGGTTAAGATTAGGGTAAGGGTAAGGGTTAGGGTAAGGGTTAGGGATAAGGCTAGGGTAAGGGTAAGGGTAAGGGTAAGGGTTAGGGTTAGGGTTAGGGGTAAGGGTTAGGGTTAGGATTAGGGTAAGGGTTAGGGTAAGGGTAAGGTAAGGGTAAGGGTAAGGGTAAGGGTAAGGGTTAGGGTAAGGGTTAGGGTAAGGGTAACGGTTAGGGTAGGATTAGGGTAAGGGTTAGGGTTAGGGTTAGGGTAAGGGTTAGGGTTATGATTAGGGTAAGGGTTAGGGTTAGGGTAAGGGTAAAGGTTAGGGTTAGGGTAAGGGTAAGTGTTAGGGTAAGGGTTAGGGTAAGGGTAAGGGGAAGGGTAAGGGTTAGGGTAAAGGTTAGGGTAAGGGTAAGGGTTAGGGTAAGGGTTAGGGTTAGGGTAAGGGTAAGGGTTAGGGTTAGGGTTAGGGTAAGGGTAAGGGTAAGGGTTAGGGTTAGGGTTAGGGTTAGGGTAAGGGTTAGGGTTAGGGTAAGGGTTAGGGTTAGGATTAGGGTAGGGTAAGGGTTAGGGTTAGGGTAAGGGTAAGGGTAAGGGTTAGGTAAGGGTAAGGGTAAGGGTTAGGGTTAGGGTTTAGGGTAAGGGTAAGGGTTAGGGTTAGGGTAAGGGGTTAGGGTTAGGGTAATGTTAGGGTTAATGTTAGGGTAAGGGTAAGGGTTAGGATTAGGGTAAGGGTTAGGGTTAGGGTTAGGGTTAGGGTTAGGGTAAGGGTTAGGGTTGGTTAGGGTATGGGTAAGGGTAAGGGTAAGGGTAAGGGTTAGGGTTAGGGTAAGGGTAGGGTTAGGGTAAGGGTAAGGGTAAGGGTAAGGGTAAGGGTTAGGGTTAGGGTTAGGGTAAGGTTAGGGTTAGGGTAAGAGTAAGTGTTAGGGTTAGGGTTAGGGTTTAGATTAGGGTAAGGGTAAGGGTTAGGGTAAGGGTTAGGGATAAGGGCTAGGGTAAGGGTAAGGGTAAGGGTAGGTAAGGGTTAAGGGTAAGGGTTAGGGTTAGGTTAGGGTAAGGGTTAGGGTTAGGATTAGGGTAAGGGTTAGGGTAAGGGTTAGGGTAAGGGTAAGGGTAAGGGTAAGGGTAAGGGTAAGGGTAAGGTTAGGGTAAGGGTTAGGGTAAGGGTAAACGGTTAGGGTTAGGATTAGGGTAAGGGTTAGGGTTAGGGTTAGGGTAAGGGTTAGGGTTATGATTAGGGTAGGGTTAGGGTTAGGGTAAGGGTAAAGGTTAGGGTAAGGGTAAGGGTAAGTGAAGGGTAAGGGTTAAGGTAAGGCAAGGGTTAGGGTTAGGGTTAATGTTAGTGTCAATGTTAGGTAAGGGTAAGGGTTAGGATTAGGGTAAGGGTTAGGGTTAGGGTTGTTAGGGTTAGGGTAAGTGTTAGGGTTAGGGTAAGGGTAAGGGTAAGGGTTAGGGTAAGGGGTAAGGTTTAGGTTAGGGTAGGGTTAGGGTTAGGGTAAGGGTTAGGGTAAGGGTTAGGGTTAGGGTTAGGGTAAGGGTAAGGGTAAGGGTTAGGTAAGGGTTAGGGTAAGGGTAAGGGTAAGGGTTAGGGTAAGGGTAAGGGTAGGGGTTAGGGTTAGGGTTAGGGTAAGGATAGGGTAAGGGTAAGGGTTAGGGTTAGGGTTAGGATTAGGGTAAGGGTTAGAGTTAGGGTTAGGGTAAGGGTTAGGGTAAGGGTAAGGGGTAAGGGTAAGAGGTTAGGGTAAGGGTTAGGGTAAGGGTAAGGGTTAGGGTAAGGGTAAGGGTAAGGGTTAGGGTTAGGGTAAGGGTTAGGGTTAGGGTTAGGATTAGGGTAAGGGTTAGGGTAAGGGTTAGGGTAAGGGTTAGGGTAAGGGTAAGGGTAAGGGTAAGGGTTAGGGTAAGGGTTAGGGTAAGGTAAGGGTTAGGGTTAGGATTAGGGTAAGGGTTAGTTTTAGTGTTAGGGTAAGGGTTAGGGTTAGGATTAGGGTAAGGGTTAGGGTTAGGTTTAGGGTAAGGGTAAGGGTAAGGGTTAGGGTAAGGGTAAGGGTAAGGGTAAGGGTTAGCGTAAGGGTAAGGGTAAGGTTAGGGTTAGGGTAAGGGTTAGGGTTAGGGTTAATGTTAGGGTTAATGTTAGGGTAAGGGTAAGGGTTAGGATTAGGGTAAGGGTTAGGGTTAGGGTAAGGGTTAGGGTTAGGGTTAGGGTAAGGGTAAGGGTTAGGGTAAGGGTAAGGTTAGGGTTAGGGTAAGGGTTAGGGTAAGGGTAAGGGTTTAGGGTTAGGGTAAGGGTTAGGGTTAGGGTAAGGGTAAGGGTTAGGGTTAGGGTTAGGGTTAGGGTAAGGGTTAGGATTAGGGTAAGGGTAAGGGTTAGGGTAAGGGTTAGGGATAGGGTTAGGGTAAGGGTAAGGGTATGGGTTAGGGTAAGGGTAAGGGTTAGGTTAGGGTAAGGGTTAGGGTAAGGGTAAGGGTTAGGGTTAGGGTTAGGATTAGGGTTAGGGTAAGGGTTAGGGTTATGGTAAGAGTTAGGATTAGGATAAGGGCAAGGGTTAGGGTTAGGATAAGGGTAAGGGTAAGTGTTAGGGTAAGGGTTAGGGTTAGGGTTAGGGTTAGGGTAAGGCTTAGGGTTAGGGTAAGGGTAAAGGTTAGAATAAGGTTTAGGGTTAGGGTAAGGGTTAGGGTTACGGTAAGGGTTAGAGTTAGGGTTAGGATAAGGGTTAGGATAAGGGTAAGGGTAAGGGTTAGGGTTAGGGTAAGGGTAAGGGTTAGGGTTAGGATAAGGGTTAGGGCTAGGATAAGGGTAAGGGTAAGGGTTAGGGTTAGGATAAGGGTAAGGGTTAGGATAAGGGTATGGGTTAGGATAAGGGTTAGGGTTAGGGTAAGGGTTAGGGTTAGGGTAAGGGTTAAGGTAAGGGTTAGGGTTAGGGTTAGGGTTAGGGTTAGGGTTAGGGTTAGGGTAAGGGTAAGTGTTAGGGTAAGGGTTAGGGTAAGGGTAAGGGTAAGGGTAAGGGTTAGGGTAAAGGTTAGGGTAAGGGTAAGGGTTAGGGTAAGGGTTAGGGTTAGGGTAAGGGTAAGGGTAAGGGTTAGGGTTAGGGTTAGGGTTAGGGTAAGGGTAAGGGTAAGGGTTAGGGTTAGGGTAAGGGTTAGGGTTAGGGTTAGGGTAAGGGTAAGGGTACGGGTTAGGGTTAGGGTAAGGGTTAGGGTTAGGGTTAGGGTAAGGTTTAGGTTTAAGGGTTAGGGTTAGGGTTAGGGTTAGGGTTAGGGTTAGGGTTAGGGTAAGGGTAGGGTTAGGGTTAGGTTAGGGTAAGAGTTAGGGTTAGGGTAAGGTAAGGGTTAAGGTTAGGGTTAGGGTTATGGTTAGGGTTAGGGTAGGGTTAGGGTTAGGGTAAGGGTTAGGGTATGGGTAAGGGTAAGGGTTAGGGTAAGGGTTAGGGTTAGGGTAAGGTTAGGGTAAGGGTTAGGGTAAGGGAGAGAATAGAAACTGTCGTCCTTGATTGAATGAACTTCATGCATTAAGAGAAAATTGAAGGGAAAAAATGTAAAAACCCCACGCCCAAAAATAAATTCCTCACTGCAGTTTTAAATTAAACGCTATGAAGACACAATACCAGCAAAGCAATCAAAGTAAAATGATTGAAGACATGTATCTTTCCCATGGCAACATGTGGTTGTGAATCATTGGCAATCTCGCAAAAACCATGTAAGAAAATCGATTTATTGGAAGCAAAATGCTGCAGAAACATCATTAAGATACTTTGGATAATGAAAAAGAGCAATGGAGACATATTAAAATATATAAACATTAACAAAAGAACTGGCTTATATTATAAACACCATTCTACAGAGGAAGGCAGCTCCTAAAAACATCAGAAGGAAACAATCAACATTTTTCGGGCACATCATGAGAAAAGGCAAGTTGGAATACTTGGTTACAACTGGCAAAATAAAAGAAAAGAGAGATCGCGGACGACAAAGAGAGAAAATACTGGATAGCTTGGTGTCATGGTATGGAAAACAGTTAACAACAGAACTGATACGATGCACTGTAGATAGAAGATTGTGGAGGGCCATGATCGCCTACGCCAACAGGTATGGCACATGATGATTCTATAGAGGGAATTAAACTACTAAGGTCCCGTCAAAAGACACAGCGGACAGGAAATAACAATAATGGAAGGCATGGTTCCTGGGCGAAACCATGGAGACCTTGTTTTTACATAAAACGTAAAGTAAATGAGACCTTGTTTTTACATATCACGTAAAGTAAATCAGATTACTCCTTCCGCTTTACGGCATTTATGAAGAGTCCATATTTTTCAATGACGGTACCGACGATGGTCGGCATTACGCCAAGTCATTATATCTTTTCTATTTAAATACCTATGGCACACATTTTCAGAGGGTGAGTGAGAGTAGAAATCGTATCTTAAGGACAGCTTGAACTAGCAAATTGATGTTGACTATATCTACTGTCAACAATGATTTCACGTGAAACATAATAGTTTAATATTTCAGGAAAATTAATTTTTGTGCCCAAAATTAACATATTTTCAGCTCATTTTGCTGAAAATGTCGTATTTTGTGCGTAAAATCTCTTAATTTAGACTGACATGTTTGTCGTGTTATATGCGCAGTACTTGATAATTGAGCACAGCATCTAGTGATCAGTAGATAGGCGCACTACCCACTCTGTTATACCAGCCATCTGTTACACAAGTATGAACAAACTACAAACACGCTATTCTTACTGTGTACTAATGTCAGATATTTATTAACAACCCCAATGTACGCATACTTACATGCCTATCGTTAACACTAATTTAAATTTGTTTCCCTGTTTGCGTTAGCTCGACTGTTATATCTCTTTCCTGTCTGCACTCTAAAAAAAATACTTGTTTTTGTGGTTTAATCTTTTCAGTTCATCATATCCGGTCTTCAAATCAGCAGTTCTTGGATACACCGAGTTTCTTTTTCTCTCTCAATTCTTCCTTGCTGTTCTCTTGCCTGTTGTGTTCTTTTATGTGTATTTCTTCTTCTTCTGTTTTTCTTTTCAACTCCTTTTCTTCTGCTCTTACTTCCTCAATTTTTTTCTTCTTCCTCTTTTTCTGTCTTTCTCTTCTTCTTTTCATTTTCTTTTCTTCTTCTCTTACTACCGCTTTTTAATATTCTTCTTCCATTTTTTAAAAATTCTTTTCTTTTCTTCTTTTTCGTATCTTCTTCTTTTTCTTCTTCATCTTGTTCTTCATCTTGTTCATCATCATCATCTTCTTCTTCTTCATCTTGTTCATCATCATCTTCTTCTTCTTCATCTTGTTCATCATCATCTTCTTCTTCTTCTTCATCTTGTTCATCATCATCAACTTCTTCTTCTTCTTCTTCTTCTTCTTCTTCTTCTTCTTCATCTTGTTCATCATCATCCTCTTCTTCTTCTTCTTCATCTTGTTCATCATCATCAACTTCTTCTTCTTCTTCTTCTTCATCTTGTTCATCATCATCCTCTTCTTCTTCTTCTTCATCTTGTTCATCATCATCAACTTCTTCTTCTTCTTCTTCTCTTCTTCTTCATCTTGTTCATCATCATCTTCTTCTTCCTCTTCATTTTGTTCATCATTATCATCTTCCTCTTCTTCATCTTGTTCATCATCATCTTCTTCTTCCTCTTCATTTTGTTCATCATTATCATCTTCTTCTTCTTCATCTTGTTCATCATCATCTTGTTCATCATCATCATCATCCTCTTCTTCTTCTTTTTCATCTTGTTCATCATCATCTTCTTCTTCTTCATCTTGTTCATCATCTTCTTCTTCATCATCATCATCATCATCATCTTCTTCTTCTTCTTCTTCTTCTTCTTGTTCATCTTCTTCTTCATCTTGTTCATCATCATCATCATCTTCTTCTTCATCTTGTTCATCTTGTTCTTCTTCTTCATCTTGTTCATCTTCTTCTTCATCTTGTTCATCTTCTTCTTCTTCATCTTGTTCATCTTCTTCTTCATCTTATTCATCTTCTTCTTCATCTTATTCATCTTCTTCTTCATCTTGTTCATCTTCTTCTTCTTCTTCATCTTGTTCATCTTCCTCTTCATCTTGTTCATCTTCTTCTTCATCTTATTCATCTTCTTCTTCTTCTTCATCTTGTTCGTCATCATCATCTTCTTCTTCTTCTTCATCTTGTTCGTCATCATCATCTTCTTCTTC